>JAHDVF020000133.1:0-306209 GCA_022606425.2 Lepidostoma basale
CATTGTTCGAAGTTTTTAGCAATGTAACTACCAAATAATACCGGCGGAGTAATTCATATTTTAAACATTTCGTGACGTCATCATTCTCATGTTGCTTGCCAGCCTTTTAATGTCAGGTTGCAATTTATGGGTATTTTAACAATAATAATAAAGATCCATGTGAAATCTAAAATCTATGTGAAAAGACAGAAGATTTTTTGATGTCTTATTTATCTTGACATAATCCCAATTGTGGTAAATAAATGAATGATCTCTTCTGAGAGACTGATGGTTGACTATTAATGAAAAAACATTTATTTTTTTCTCTCGTAAGTAAAAATGTATTTTAAATTCGTATTTTATGGTTTGAAATTGAATTCTTTTCATTTTGATGAGTTCAAAAAAGTCACTGCCGGACAGGTAAATGGGGTACACCCTACGCACTCACGTCTTGAGACGTAAAGACGGTCAGCCTGGGTAGGGCGGCCACGCCCTCCGCCTTGACGCAGGGGAAGGCCCTGTAGCGGGCCAGCACCACGGCGTACATGTTGGACACGCTGCCCCCGGGACAGAAGATGCCGTCCGCCTCCTTGAAGCCGAACAGCTCGGCCGAGCGGGAGATCACGGCTTGCTCGGCTAAGGTGAAAGCCGGAGCCACCTCAAATGTATACCTGCGCAAAATTAAGTTTCAGCTGATATACACTATCTATTCATATATAGACTGAGCAGTACAAAAATACAGAGACAATGGTTAATTCCTTTTTAAGTTTCAATCCTTGGGGTTGGGGCCTTTTTAATGAGGTAATTCCGTTGCTTTCCACATTTGTAAACAACAGGTCGTTTAAACCCAATGACTGTAGGGCAGTGTTTCCTAAAGTGGTCTATATTGACCCTCAAGGATCGATTTCGACTTGTAAGGGATCCACACTAATGAAAAAAAAATTTGGGGGTCGTTTATTAAACGAGACATTTTAAAAAAAAATTGACGCTTATCAAAATTGACCCTTTTTAAGAGTGACAATTTTAATTTTATCTTTTTGACCGTGAACTCTTGTCAGTGACACTTTTTAAGAGTCACATTTAAAGAGTCACTTTTTAAAATTAACACTTTTTAACAGTGACATTAAAAATGACACCAATTAAACGAGACGCTTTTAATTTTATCTTTTTGACCGCGCACTATAAGTCAGTGACACTTTTTAACAGTAACATTACAAGAGGCATTTTTGAAAATTGACGTTAACACTTTTTAAAACTGACACTTATATTTTTAACTTTTAGACCGTGCTCTTTATGTCAGTGACACTTTTGAAGAGTAACATTAAAAGAGGCACACTTTTTAAAAGTGACACTCTTAATTTTATCTTTTTGACCGTGCACTTTATGTCAGTGACACTTTTTGACAGTGACATTCAAAGAGACACTTATCCATGAGAAAACTTTCGCTTCCCGCAAATGTAATGATCCACCTCACAGATAGTACCTATGTATGTATTTAGGTAATACCTACTCTCTAATTACAGACATAAATTCCATAATTATTTGTATATTTCATAAAATTTACCCTCCCATTAAAACGTTGATTTTTTGTGTTTTTATTTTAAGTTAAAAATTACGGATTTGCTTTTTGTTTCATTTATAACGATTCAATTCACAACTATAAAACTTAACATAGGTACATTTTATTATAAAGATTTCTTTTCAATGTAAGACGACTTGGCCAAGAGAACGCGGGGTGGCTTAAACTGCCAACAGCATTCTACGTACCTACCGCACGCAACGAAAAGTAAAAATATTGTAGTATACTTAATTATTGATATGTCAACTTAAAGGCGGGCCACACTGTGATAAACAAGCTCTCAACCGGTGGTTTAAATCTGTGTGGATACTGGTTTGAAACCAAAATTTGTATACTGAATGCGTTTGGATCAACAGTTGTAAACACGACAAACACGCATTCCACAGTTGAAAACACGACAAACACGCATTCCACATGTTTAGGCGGTTTGATTCCACCAGTCAAGGTCAGTTGCGTAGCGGCGTCGCACGGTGTTTCAAATTTTAATATTACGAGCTACTTTTCATTATTCTGTAAAATTACTATTTTGAAAAATTTATTCTTATAAAATGTATATGTCTGTTGACTTCTACGATAGAAACACATACTCGTATATCTGTCTATCTCTCTGTCTTTACATAAAGTAGGTATTTGAATAGCGTATTTCGTAAGATTTTTTTTTAATATGAGACCGTAAAAGGCCCCTTGCAGCTCGAGCTTGATTATAAAGATAGAAATAGAAGTATTTTTTTTAATTTTGAATATTAAATTCATAGGTATTTATCAATCGGTTAGCGGCGAAACAATACGACTGAACCGGTTTTGTTGTAGCATGCAATTAGGTAGGTAATTTAGGGGTTGAAATTTCAACAAATCGGCCTCAAATTTATTGTGTGAACTGGATGACTAATACTCTTCCCTAAACACTTATAATTAGCCATTTCCATGTCATTGGGTTTTTACCAAAATTAGCTCGTAATATCGCACCCTGAAACACCGTGCATCGGTGGAGTGCGGACGTATACGAAAATAGTGTCTATGGTGGAGAGTTGGTTTTAAACCAAGTGTGGACGCTAAACCAACCGCGGGCTCCACAGCTCCCACCAAGGTCACCCTTGTGGAGAGCTTGTTTACCACAGTGTGGCCCGCCTTTTAGACTGACTTGCACCAGCATGAAGGTGTGTGTTTTTTATGTTTATTTTATTTATCACTCTATCTATAGCGCTTTTATTTATCACTCTATCTATAGTTGCATAAATATAAATTTGTACCTTTAAATTTATTTCATATCACCATTATTTTTTTAAATATCTGCCTCAGAATAAAAAGTATGTCATCTTGAGCACCATTCCCCTATAGCTAATCTATCGCCATTTTATTGTCAAGTGAATTCTACACCAGACCAATGACAGTCACACTGCCATGCCATCGCCACACTTCGCTCGGCGAACTCCTCGGCACTAGGAAGATTAGTTGAGCCAAAGCGTTGCCCTAGTAGTCTAGTACACATTTCGGGGATCGAGCGTTTGCTCAGCTTGGAACAATCTTCCTTCACACCTTAGATGCATAAATAATCCGACAGAATAAGCTGAAAACCCATATTTTTCATAGTTCATACCCAATTTAAAACCTGCATATTTTGTTCTATTACACTTTCTAGTCGATCGCGAATATCAATCTGATGCAGCGTTCACATTTAGATTTAAAACACGTCTTAATGCGCCTTTGAGGTGATTACATCTCAAAAACGGCGCTTTAAAAGTTAGCATATTATTATTATTACTATCGCCGGAAATCGAACCTGGGACCTTCGGTGTGGCTGTCATAGCTCTTGTCACTATGTCACTAAGGTCGTCAGTTAATATAGTAGATAAAATCCTGATATCTCAATATCGACCTTCTGTAAAATAAACAAGTGTCGACGCTTTCATAAAATATGTTTTATATACCATACTTGTATAATATGTAGGGTAGGAGGCTGAGCACTAATTAATATAAAAAAATAATTGGTACCTAGCCCATGTTATTAAAACACCGAGATAGTGTTATCTCGTCTTATCAATAATGAAATATTATATTATGATCAAAATGATCAGTGATGGCGTCATGTAGTCATATATTTTTTTAAAGAAGATGTCAATGAACTCTCGAAACCGGTCGAAAACACAAACATCAGTGGATTTCAACTAAATATACATTTGAAAAAATATATTTTACAAAAAAAAAAAAAAAATTATTTATAAAAAAGAGATTTTTTTACAATTGAAAATTTGATAATAAAAAATTCGTATAAAGTCACAAAGAGTGTCCATTATGGAAATGATTGCCATGGTATACAATTTTTCTACTTTTCTGTGAGATATAGAACCTCTAACTAACTAACAATGTGGAAAGCAACGGGAAACTACCACATTAAAGGCCTAAGTGGCATCCCAAGAACCAGCAAAAATACACTTTGCTGCAAACCAATCCCTTGGGATTGAAACTAGTGAAGAAGAACTAATTAACCATCACTCCGTTTCCCCGGAGGGGTAGGCAGAGACACTGGACCGCCATACCGTTCTGTCATTCATACATCGTAACATGCACGCTCGTCGATTTTTCCGACTTTCATATAGAAGTGAGAAGAGGGTCAATGATCGTTTACTCCTTGCTACTCGTATAATAGTTCGCTCTAACTTACTGACTCGTGTTGAGGGCTTCGGTCATCCAGGAGCCGGCGAGGGCGTAGCTGTCCACTCCGCCGTAGAGCTGGTTGTGGAAGTGGGGGTGTCCAGTTTTGACACTATATTTGACAACATTCCTGCAGATCTCTTGCAGCACCTTGTCTGATGTTGGCTCCACTGAAGCGTCGAGGGACAGGTTCAAAATGTCCTAAAAAGTCAGGTCCAATAAGCAGAATAAGATACTTTCGAAAATATACATAATTTTTTTGCATTTTTTAAATTAAATCGTTGGATTTTATGGTTATGTATGAGTCAAATGATAATGTACGTAACCATATCCACGAGAACGCTAATAAACGCTTAATTGAGTAATCTATCTAAGTTTTTTCAATGTGTGAGGATTTTTTTTATAGGTAGGTAGGTACATCATTTCAGCAATGAGTACAAATCTAGTTCATTTGTTATTGATTGGTTTCTGCACAGCCCTGTGTACCTACCTACCCGCATTCATTTGATATTCTTGCCAATTAGCAAGTTCAGTGACTATAATAGGCACCTACCTAACACTGCATTTGATAACGGGAACCAAACGATCAATAGTTAAACGTACGCAAGATAAATAATAATCGAAGAATACATTTAAAATGTACTTTTCATTAACATACGAGGTGTGGCAATTAAATTCAGAGAATTTAGTTGTAGCGTGCGAACTGGCAACACTGCATGACTGGCGCGCATGCGCCTGGTTAGATTAGTCTTTCCACTCAGTCGCAGTAAAGATTTCATGGTTTCATGGAAATTTCACCGTGATAACGCGCTGGTTCATTCCTCCTTGATTTTGAGGGAATATTTGGCGAAAAAAAGTATCCCAACGTTACCGCATCCACCCTACAGCCCTGACTTGGCCTCCTGTGACTTCTTCTTCTTTCCTAAAATGAAGTGTCACCTCAAAGGAACCCATCATGGCAGTGTGGAGGCCGTCCAGGAGGCTGCGACCGTCGTCTTGAAAGGCCTAACTTTAGAGGACTATCAAGGCTACTTCCAATCATGAGAGAAACGTTGAAAACGTTCTAAGTTAGGAAAGGACTACTGCGAAGGCCGTTAAAAAAATTTGGTTGCTAACTTTATTTGCCTGTGTTTTATTTACCAATTCTCGGAATTTAATTGCCACACCTCGTATATGCGTTTTAAGGGGTTACAGCACCCCGAGATTTTTTAAAAACAAAACACAATAAAAATTGGGTAGATAAATTGTTTATACTCTTGAGAATATTTTAAACGTTCAACAATTTCAAAATTCAAATTATTTCGGGCGTGTATCACGAAAGCAAAAGCCTTTGGAACTTTGGAATCATACAATCCTTAAAATTATATTTCTGCAGTTGTCCAAAAAGTAAACGAACCTTATACCTACGATAGATTAACTGATACCGATTTGTTAGAATGCTGTTTAGAAAGATACACCCAGAATAACAATGAAATTGTCGCTGTCATTTGGTCTATGGTTCCAAAAGTGCATTACAGCGGCGCAAAAATTGTTTGGATTTGCAGCTTGAATGACGGATATACTAGTGTATTACAAATAATGCAATTATTAAACCTTGTAACTGCCTCCAACGCGCTGCAGTTTGCCAAAAACTTAGATTCTCATAATAATAGTCATATAACCAACACATGAGCCCAACAAAAATAGTCAAAAGGAGTCAAAGGACACCACAGTATCAATGGAAGACCTCATGTACGGTCCAGGAATTGCAAATTGAAGGTAATAAAAAAAGTTTGGTTTTAAGGCCCAGATGCCGTACTTTTTTCTCTCACGCATTTTTCTCGAAACTACTTTTTTCAAACTAGTGGACACGGTATCTCAAGATTTACTTAACCGATCTTATTCAAATGTACAACACATATTCTTTATAATATTATCTATGGGTTGACTTCGGATTTTTTTTGTTGGGTGCCATGTTCAAAAGTTATGAATTTTTAAAATAGTTTTTTTTTTTCAAACAGCTGTCATTTCTACAAAAAAGTTTTAAGTCCTTATCCCATACATTAACAGATAGCTATTCTATTATCTTTCTAAATAATAAACAATAGCTTTTTATTTTATTTCAGACAACGAGGATTTTCAAAATGTTCATATCTCCGTCAAATTTGAATTTTTATTATTTTTTTCAAATTATTCAAAAAACTTCTATGAATATTTGTAAATAAAAATTATTTTATATATTTAATATCTGCGTAAAAATCCAAAGAATTTTTTTCGAGCGCCGGGTTGTGTAACCCCTTGCAACGATCGTAAATGTACCCCTTAAGTAAATGAAATGAGAATTGTATCAATGACTAAGAATCTTATTGATCAAATGAATTGGACACCAATTAAAGGTGTATTACATTCGTGAAAAAACAAGGAATAAATATTCAACCAGCTGTTAAATATAATAGATTTCAACAGACTGTTGAAAACCAACGGACATTCGATTTTAACAGAAGATAATTTCAACTTCAAATTTATCGACTATCGGCTTATCAATTACCATTAGTTATTACTTTTATCTCCAAGTAAACTTAGATTGAATTAAAAATGAAACCTTCGCATTCAACGATGACAAATATTGTAAATCCAGAAATGCAATTATTGTAAACAAATATTTTCTCTCACTTATCACACATTTTCTTATCAACATATTTCACCATTACTTTTGCAAATATTGGATTAGTGTATAGTTCTTATGCACATTCCCATTAAGGTAAATTCTTATTATATATTTATATATTATGTACAGTACATATCTATCGATAAAATTAAACAAAATCATATATTACGTAACATTTCTTTCATTTTGAAATGATATGAAAATGTGGATACGAAATTTATTTTGCTTAAACATCTGGATATACAATTACGAATGCACCAATCATATTAAATCAATTGTATTTATCATGAATATCTAATTCGCAGATGATACAGAAGTCTAATGACTAATGTGAAGATATAACATACGAGGTCTGTTCAAAAAGTATCGCGAATTTTGAATTTCCGCTGGCTACGTATATTTGATTTTTGATTTTTTTGTAGCGTTATGTTGGTACTCATGTCCCTTACTTATGCTGACAAGGTCGGCCATTTTGAATGTTTAGTTAATTTTTGACAGCTGTTTTGCTTGGATGTGTTTTGGCTCGTCTTCGATTTTTGCCTATTCCAAAAAATGGATCAAAGAATCTGTATCAAATTTTGTGTGAAAAACAAAATAAAGTGCGCGGACGCATTTCGAATGTTGACTGTGGCATATGGTGAAGCTACCTTGGACCAAAGCAACGTTTATCGGTGGTACAAAATGTTCTCAGAGGGCCGAGAAGATATGAACGACGAAGAGCGTGCCGGACGCCCGAGCACGTCAACAACAGACGAAAACATTGATAAAGTGAAGAAAATAGTATTAGCCAATCGTCGAATCACCGTTAGAGAAGTTGCTGAGGACCTAAACATATCGATTGGCTCGTGCCATTCGATTTTAACCAATGATTTGGGCATGAGTCGGGTCGCCGCGAAATTCGTGCCAAAATTGCTCAATTTCGACCAAAAACAGCATCGCGTTAACATTGCTCAGGAGATGTTGGACTCGGTCCGTGACGACCCAAATGTGCTCCAGAGGGTCATAACTGGTGACGAATCATGGGTTTATGGTTATGACGTGGAAACCAAAGCTCAATCATCCCAATGGAAGCTGCCGCATGAGCCAAGACCAAAAAAAGCGCGCCAAGTTCGGTCGAACGTGAAGGTTTTGCTCACAGTTTTCTTCGATTGCAGGGGCGTGGTGCATCATGAGTTCTTGCCACAGGGTAGTACGGTCAATAAGGAATATTACCTGCAAGTTATGCGCAATTTGCGCGAAGCAATCCGCCAGAAACGCTCGGATTTGTGGAAGAACAAAAACTGGCTTTTGCACCATGATAACGCCCCTGCTCACACATCGTTGCTTGTGCGCGAATATTTGGCCAAAAACAACACAGTAATGGTGCCGCAGCCACCGTATTCCCCAGACCTGGCCCCCTGTGACTTTTTCCTGTTTCCAAAACTGAAGAGGCCCATGAAAGGACGACGCTACGCCACGATTGAGGAGATAAAGACGGCATCGAAGGAGGAGCTGAACAAGATCACAAAAAATGATTTTTTTAAGTGCTTCGAGGATTGGAAAAAACGTTGGCATAAATGTATTATATCCGAGGGGAATTACTTTGAAGGAGACAAAATAGATATTCATGAATAAATAAATACTTTTTGAAAAAATATAAAATTCGCGATACTTTTTGAACAGACCTCGTACAGTCCATACAGTCCATCTGATCTTCCAGCCATTACCAGAATAAGAAGTCTTTTAGAAATAATCATATTAGTAATAAAAAATAATTGTTTCTAAAACTCCATTTACATTTGATAATGCCTTAGACAGGCGAAAGATGTCATTCCCATAAAATATTGTATAATAAAACTATGGGGTCTTTGCACTAGGGAGGGATATGTTTGAATTTATATAGAATATGTAGAACTTTTTTCTGATTTTAATAGTATTTTTTTTAATTTATAAAATTCATGTTTTCATACATAATTTTATGTTTAAAAATATCTAAAATTTTAAACTCTTCTGATTGGTTAGCGGTGTATGACGTCACAATTCAGACATGTAATATCAAAACAAAAATGTTGCAACGTGGTCACACAACTCGTTTAAATTTCATATATATATCAGTGAATATTTGTATTTTCTGTTTTTATTTCTAATGTATACATACTCAATATGACTTATGCTGAATATTTCAAAGACAGTCTAATAATTTGTCTTAAATCAATGTTGTTAAGATGGGTTTATTTCACAAGTAAAACGCAAACTTTTTTAATGCTGAATATCATGATGTTTACAGAAATATTTTTCGGGGTGAAACCGTGTTCCCTCTCGTCAAGCTCCACCAACGTTTCGGAGGCCCTTGCGGCCTCCATCATCAGGGTGTTAGAAATTCGGCTATTCATAACTTAGAATATATTAAGAAATGGCGAAAAAGATGAATAAATAAATACTTTTTGAAAAAATATAAAATTCGCGATACTTTTTGAACAGACCTCGTATGAATTAAGTCAGATAATTAAGGAGCTTCACAAGGCATCAAAACGGATTGAACTAGAAATGAATATAAATAAAACAAAGATTCTAAGGAAAGATATCATCATTGAGAGTAATAAAGTTGATATGATTGATGGATACGTCTACTGTTTAGACCTACTCGTGACACACAGTCAAGCTTGGGAAAGATAAACAGCGTAGCTACCTAGAAGAATATAACTGAATTGTGCTGGTTTATGGGAAACAAACATATCCCAGTATGTTTGAAACGATAAGTCTATGAATTGTGTACTGCCAGTGACAACATATGGACTAGATCAGTGGTTCTTAACCTGGGTTCGATCGAACCCCAGGGGTTCCATGAGTTCTCCCGGGTTCGGCGGAGGTCACACACACACACGACTTATTGTACGATATTTTGAAAAATGATACGACGTACGATATATTCATTTATTCAGTTATATATAGTGTTGAGACAACAGATGTTAATGATGAATACCTCGATGAAATCATTGAAATTCAACAGAGCCAGGTTCAACAGCAACTCTTCAGAACAACAACGCTCTCAACGTTTTGGTGTCAACAAATGGTAACGTACCCTGTTATTGCTAAGAAAGCTCTGGAGATTTTCATACCGTTTGTTACAACATATCTTTGCAAGCAATCCTTTTCGATGATGCTGGACATAAAAATGAAGAAAAGGAACAGACTTTGTTGCGAAAATGACATGAGAGTGGCACTTGCCAAGGTAAAGCCGCGCATTTCTGAACTGGTCTCTGAAAGGCAACAGCAGAAGTGACACTGATTTGCAGTAAATATTCATTATTATGTTTTTGTTTTGATGTGAAAATCATGTTTTAATGGTTTTGTTCTTTGTTTTTAATGGTTTTGTTCGTTTTGTGCACCTATGTATAAATATATACCTATGTTTGGAATTTGAAAAAATCATATTTTATTTTTCCAATTAAGGGTTCGGAGAACGCGCATATGAAACTAGTAGGGTTCAGTACCTCCAGCACGGTTAAGAACCACTGGACTAGATGCTGGATGTGAGTCTAAGAGATCGGATAAAAATGAAGAAATAAGACGTAGAACCGGAGTCATCAAATCAAATCAAATCAAATCAGTTTATTTCATCAACAGACATTACAAAATTTATTTTTAAGGCATCTATTGAGAACAGGTAAAATAATATATTATATATAGTAGGTATACTACCTGAAACGCATAAGAGATGGTTCAACATTAGGAAGACAGGATACTCTCCAGAATTAAGAGTATTTGCCTTCTGAACGTACTTTCACTAACATGAAAGACGTCGATCTCCGAGGAGACCGCGTTCAGCAGACTAATTGCTCTTCCCACCGGTGTCACCAGAGGCAGATTGGTTCTGGCAGCCGGTAGGTAAAACAATCTGTGCTGTCGCTGTCGGAGATATCTATCGGGGACAAAAAGCCGAACACCCTCCAGTACGGCCGAGTTCTCGAAGTATCCCCTAATTAATCTAAAGAAATGGGTAATTAGATGTCCATCTCTTCGAAGCTGTAGAGAATTGGTTCCGAGCATTCCCAAAAGAAATGCCGTGGGATAGAGCCAAGGATAGCTACCATACTCCCTCATGTAGAGATACCTCAGAAATTTTTTCTGAACCCTCTCCAGCATAATGGAATATCTCGCCTCGTGAGGACTCCATATCACAGAACCACTTTCGAGTCTGCTCCGAACCAATGCGTTGTATAGGACTCTGAGCACATTGGGATCCCTGAAAACTCTGCCGGTCCGGACGATGAAGCCCAACATCTTCAGTGCAGTGCCACAAATCCTCTCAACATGTGCACGAAAAGTCAGCCTACTCTCATAGATGATCCCGAGATCTCTCATCGTAGATACATGTGCGAGTTGCAGGTTGTTCATTGTGTATCTATAATACACAGTTCTCAATGCTCTAGTAAAAGATAGCATAACGCATTTAGAGACATTGAATTGCATTTGATTACTGTGACTCCAGTTGACAATATTATTGATGTCCGACTGGAGGCGAAGACAGTCTCCAGGATTTTTAATTTCCAGAAATAATTTCAGATCATCGGCAAATAAAAGAAATCGCGAGAAGTTTATCACCTTCGCAATATCATTTATGAAGATGGTGAAGAGGAGTGGCCCTAAGTTTGAACCTTGTGGCACCCCTGAATTTACAAGAAAAGGTTCCGATTGAAAAATTCCGTATGAGACGTATTGTTTTCTCCCCTCGAGGTAACTAATGAAAAACATAATCAACTGAGAAGAGAATCCAATTTGAGATAGCTTTGCTATCAGAATGTCGTGGTTCACAGTGTCAAAGGCCTTTGAGAAATCATTATATGAACAGTCAACTTGGTGACCATCATCCAAGGCCCTTGCAATGTAATCTGTGAATACCATGAGATTAGTTTCAGTCGAGCGCCCTTTCCTGAATCCATGTTGTTCTGTTATAATATAGGGGTCGACTTTGGGAAATATCAATTTGTGTAAAATTGATTCAAATAGTTTGGCTGGAGCCGACAGTATCGCTACAGGTCTGTAGTTTTCGACCGACTCTTTTGCGCCGCTCTTGAAAATAGGACAAGGGACAATGGGCAGGACATACAACGAGGCAGTAATGTGGACATCCAGACTAATCAAAGGAAACAATGGAGGTGTCGGAAGGTCACAGAAGAGATAGGCCGACGATATAGCCTCAATAGCTTGTAAATATAATAGTAGGTTAAAAAATAACTAGGTATATAATATTTGAAAAGCGTTATTAAATTATTATTTTGGATAAGTTGATAAAATGGCTACACCTACAACATATTAGCAGTACTCATTTCATCTAAGCGACATAATTTAATTAATAAAAGTATCTACTAATTATTGAACAAAAATAATGTTTTAAATATAACACCAAACTATTTGGATCACATCTTGAATGGAGATAGATATGAGATCCTCCAACTCATGATAATGGGCAAGATTGAAAGACGACGTGGACCTGGCAGAAGGCAAATGTCTTGGTTGCGCAATATAAGAGCCAAGGCAGAGAGGCCTTTGCAGAAGTGATGGCAACTCCGGGAAAACCTGATACGGCACAGGAAGAAGGAAATGAATACTAAGCTAATTAATGTGTTACTTTCGAGAATAATTGTTAATTTTGGCCATTATTGAAATAAATTCCTCTAAGAAATCTCCAACAATATTCATCCCCAACACACGACCAAGATAATTCCACATGTGGGGGAGTCATAGCCTCCGGACTGGTACTGGAACTGAAAATCCAATATGGCAACAAAGATTAAATAAATTTGAAATATAATATGGTAAGTAACATTAAAGAATAACTATATCACTGAAGTACTCGTACAATACATAAAAATAATACTTAAGGATACATTTACACGTCTTATAAAAATAAAACAAGGTGACAAAATATTTAATAAAGTTAAGTAAAAAAAATCTTACTTCTAAAATTAACGGGTGCTCAAATCGAATTACTGGAACGTGTCTGGTGCCGGCTCCGTACACTCCGGCGTCTTTCAAAATTCCAAACACAGATTCTAAAAACGATAATCCATCGCGGTTCATTGTTATTTTGTTTTAACTAATTTAACGGCGTACAGTTAAAATAAAGATGAATGATATTCGACTGCCCATACAGCCGTACTTGGTCTGTGCGAAGTGTCGGGCGTTCGGCGGGAAAATGAAAACACTCAAATAAGCTGCACCACTCGTAGTTTGTTTTGCAGCTACAATGTCTGATACTGTTGACCATGTTAACAGTGGCGGCCCGAAAACGATTTGTTGATATACCAATAAGTAAGTTACACAAAGTTAACCCGAGGGTATTTTCAAATTCATATTTTAAAATTACATCCCAATGAATTGAATCGATTTTGGAAAAATACCATATCAGTTTTATTGTTATTTTAGTTTAACCTGTACTAAAAGATTAGTATTGATAAAACTCTACATTCATATATCGTAACATGTAAGCTCGTCGATTTTTCCGATTTCGAATGTGTGACCTTGGTATGTCAGAACAGAGCAGTATGGCGGTCCACCCTCTTTGCCTACCCCTAGAGAGAAACGGCGTGATGGTTAGTGAGTTAGTTAGTTAGTTAAATAAGCTATTCAAAATCTTAAGCCCACAATAGAGTTATGTATATTATTTTTAATATATTATATGTGGAAACGGTTATGAAGGTCGGCGAATTTCTGAATCTTTTAAATGACGTCTTCATCTATTTTAACATCCATTTTTATTAGTATTATTAATTTTAAACATTGCTGTATGAAAAATAAGCTAATACACCAACAACCTCATGATTTCTAAAACATATGCTTAGTTATGTAAACTTGAATTATAATTATATCTGATTTGGTGCATTTTTATTTATTATCACTGCTACGTGTTTGTAAACGTGACAGTAATAAGAAAATAAAGTGCATCGAGTCCGTCAAAAAATAGCAGATCGCGTGCTTTGAATTAATTAAAGGAGCGACGCTTTTTGGCGAATGGAACAGTCACCCATCGCCGCCATATATCGAGGAGCCAGAGGAGCTGATTCTCGGTTCACTGGAACATCGCGAGGACGGAGAACACCAGTCCGCCGCTTATCGTAGAATGGAAGACCCGCTTGACGTTGAAGGCCCCAGCGATAAGACAACCACTCCAAATGATGTGTAGTTATAATTAGTTGTAGAGAATTTACTGATACCATGATTACCCTGACGAAGCTCCGTCGGGAGCGAAACCGGTTGGTGTTAATAACGAATAAAGTGGTTCATATACAATTTTTGGCAAGTATATTATTATTATATTTAATAAAACACTACAAATTAAGTACTTCATACGAATTGTTTAATTTACACATTAAATTGTGGCTGACGAATCAAGATCGAAATATATTCTGGGCACTGTTACGTTGATGACGATGATATAAGATTTGTTATTAATTGGAAATTAATGCAATAAATTACAAGTATTTTCCTCCTGTATTTTAGATTTCCTTCTATATATAGATTGGTGACCTCAACGGTGGGTTTGCTATTCTCAAATACTTAGCTACAACTAAGGGAAACCGCTCAAAAAACTTTCATATTTCTCAACCATAGCACAACAATTTATAAATTCATAAAATTGAAAATAAAAATAAAAATAATTATTCCACGCGAATGAAGTTAGGAACGCTCTAAGCCTGTATTATTAATCTATGTGTTACTAACTTCATATTATTCTTATACTCATTCTTGCATATTTTTTCTATGCTCTTTGCTGCTCTTTGCCATTTTCCTGCGAGCGTTGTTTCTGTTCTTAAATATATATTTATTATAAGTTTAGTTTGTGTATCTCTAGAGTTTGCTTCTATTTTCACTACTTGACATCAAAATAAATGTTTACAAATAGTTTTTTAAAGGTTTGCATATACGTTTCGAGCTCTGGCTATATAAAATGCCGCCTACTATAAACGATTGATATTTTGTGCATAATATTTGAAAGCTGAAAAGCGGATGCATTTATATTATATTTTCAAACTATAATGGTTGGATTATCGGGAGGGGGCCACCTCTTTGCTCCAGGAGTACCCCCTCAAGAAGGTAATTCTTTCAAATTTCGCGCACGCAGTAATTTAATTTGATCTGTCAAACATTATTACGAATCTCTTTGTTGAATGCTGTCGCATGATTTCATATTTCATTCGAGAGTTGCGCACTTTTTAAAATATTTTTTGTGTTCCTTTTATTATTTTACCAAACATACAATTGTTTTTTTTTTCTTCATAAAAGTTCGCGAAATGAGTGCTATGACGAATACAAACGCGCCCACCTCGGCAGACGCCTGCCTCAGTATCGTGCATTCGCTGTTATGCCACCGCCAGGGCGGGGAAAGCGAGGGTTTCGCCAAGAGGGCCATAGAGTCTCTGGTGAAGAAGCTGAAGGAGAAACGCGAAGAGCTGGACTCTTTGATCACCGCCATCACTACCAACGGTGCCCACCCCAGCAAGTGCGTTACTATCCAGCGCACCCTGGACGGCCGGCTGCAGGTACAAACCTTTCCTATAAAGTGTGTTACAGTTTCCTCCTAGTCTGCCTTACTGCCCCTTCTGCTTCAATGTTCCATTCATATCAATTGTGTAAGAATAGGAGCAAGACTATTTTAGATTATGTCACGGATACCTGCTGAGAGGTCTAGTTGGAGCTAGGCAGAGTCGGTAGGCACCCTCACTTGCATTTTAAATAGATTGATTTTGTTAGAGGATGCACTATGTACTTCCAATTTTAAATATATATAAATAAATTAGTTAATTTTTTTTATGTACTGGGAAATAAATAAAAAATAGGGTAATTTATTAACTATTTAAACTGTATATTAGGGAAAAATTAACAAATTCACTCATTAAGAATAATTTTATTTGAATTGTAGGTGGCGGGGCGGAAGGGTTTTCCGCATGTGATCTACGCTCGTATCTGGCGCTGGCCGGACCTGCACAAGAATGAGCTCAAGCACGTCAAGTACTGTCAGTTTGCCTTCGATCTCAAGTGTGACAGCGTGTGCGTCAATCCTTACCACTACGAGAGAGTGGTGTCTCCTGGTATTGGTGAGTATTCTTTTATGTTTCATTGAATCACGTGTCATGAGAATCAATAGCAAAGAAAAAACAGTAATTGGGTTTATATAACCTGTTGTATAAAAAATAAAAAATCAGAGGGTGGGGGAGTTGTTCCGACTAACACAGGGCAAGAAGCTTACGCCAGGGTGATAACTGATATCGGGGGGGACCTGACTTGGCACTTGAAAAAGAAGATACAAAAAAATGTGGAAAGTAATGGGAAAAAACCACATTAAAAAGGCCCAAATGGGATCTCAAGAACCAGCAAACATGTTGTTAGACTTTGGTACAAACCAATCCTAGGATTGTAACATAAAAAAAATACTTTAAATTTCAGTAGAAGCGAATTGGTGAACTATATTGTTGCAAAAGTTTGAGGCGTGTTTGTGCATTGTAGACCTGTCCGGGCTGACCCTGCAGTCGGGCCCCAGCCGGCTGGTGAAGGACGAGTACAGCGCGGGAGCTGGCGCCGGCGGAGCGGGGGCGGGGGCAGGCAGCGGGATGAGTGTTGACGCCCCCGAGCAGATGGTGGTGCAGCAAACCGTGCAGCACCACGCATCTTCCCCGCACCACCACCACCAAACGTACTCTCTCCACCTGCAGCAGGGACAAGGTTAGACAAACAACCACTATTACCGAGCGGACCTTGTTCTCTCGGACGGTCGCACACTGCCTTGACCGTGCACAATCTACACACTACCACATCAACGCGCCCCAATTAATTTATATATTATTTCTTTTTAATTATTTTTTTCTGTTTATTTTTTATGATTTTCTTTATTATGATTTTCATTTCATTTTAACATGAGAACCTACCTGTGCCCGCTTTCAATAAACTGGTTGGTTGGAAAACAAAAATTACAAATGCTTCACGAGGAAGCGGTGAAGATTGATCCCAAAATGATCAAGGCCAAAACTGTCCACCCACAAGTCTACATGAATGACTTCACACCGATCCTGCTTGACGGCATTCCTCTTATGACTGCAACCGGCTTCCCAGAATGTGTCCAATGCTGTTCCCTAAGCCATGGCAGGCAAAATACCAATCAAAAAATTAGTCATTAAACGTAAATGACTATGGATTGGTCATACCCTGAGGCAGAACCCAGCTGGAATTACTCAGGATGCACTTGACTGGTCCCCTGTGGCGGGGAGAAGAAGCGAGGCAGACCTAAAGCGGATTTCACTCGGAGTAGAGTTAGGCATCAGGCATGAGTCGGGTGGAGAAGAACCCTCTAAACCCTGTGCAGACAGGACAATAAGGAGGTTTTTTAAATGGAGATGATTTTATTTTATTGTTTATTTTTTGTTGATGTGTTATTTTGTTATTCCCTTCCTCCGTGTGGTACTAGGCGGCATGCTGCGTCCCCTGGAGCCCCCCTCCCCCCCCGGCCCCCAGGCGCCCCCTGCGCCCGGCCTGTTCCCCTGCGGACCGGCACCGCCCCCGCCACTGGTCAAACAGGAGCTGCCCCTTCCAGAAGGACAGAGGGCCTCGTGGATCCCTACCAGGATGCCCCACTGTGAGACTTTCTCTTCCCCCTGTTCTGGCTGACATGCCCTATATTAACTGAGACTTTTATTTTAACTTATTCTTAGTTACTAGGCCATTATACGAGGGGTATTTAATTAATCCTAAACATTATAAACTTGTAAGGCTCAACACATTGACTTGTTTAAAAAATACCCCTCGTAGAAATGAAGCGAGAGTTATTAATACATTGATATGCATACTAAGAGAAGCGAGTTTTATATATCTATTTTTATAATATCTAACCTAAGTGTTAATATACCCAAATTCAGTATTATAGTACATCTACGGCTTGGTTTTTACTGGTGGAAATGTTTGACAATAACTGGCCGCTAAAATTAATGTCTACTAATCAGTTTTACAATAAAAAAGGTCTTTGAATATTACAATAGTTATAATTGCCCCACGAGTAAAGGACTTCAATGGGTGAGTTATTTTACAGCCGGACTAAACCACGGCATGGGGATGTCAAACAGTGGCCCGGCCACACTGATGGAGTCCACGCCCATCTCCAGCTTTTTCCAAGCCCCGGAACACCCGCCCCCAGAGACACAGATTCCGCCGGTCATGGGTGAGTCGTAATATTATATTATAGGTACAAATATGTTTACTAACCTGTTTGGTAGTGAGTTTTTTCTTTAATTCGACAAAATAAAAATAATTCAATGCCAAATAATAGAATAAGAAATTAGTTTTTTTACTTGGGAACTACTAAAAAAAAACAATATTAAGCAATTTAGAGGGAAAAAATAAAAGCTTTTTCATAAATAGTCAACCATTCTGTCAAAATAAATGATGGCCTCATGCTGCTTATGACCTCGAAACTATAATATTGTCCAAACAAAGTGCCGATAAACTACGAGTGACCCAAAGAGTCATGGAAAGAGCCATGTTTGGAATAAGCCTAAGAGACAGAGTCATAAACGATACGGTGAGAGAAAAAACAAAGGTCACTGACATCATCCACCGGGTACCGATTCTAAAGTGGCAATGGGCAGGTCACGTAGCCAGAAGCTCGGATGAATGGACAAGAAGACTGCTGACTTGACTCAACTACGGTGGATGGATGACCTGAACAGACATGTCGGAATAACTGGATTCAGTCTGCGCAAGACAGAGTGACGTGGAAGCAAATGGAGGAGGCCTTTGTCCAGAAGTGGACGGGAATAGGCTGTAGAAGAAGAAATGAGGTGTACAAAAAGTTATTTTTCTTTTCAGATGACATCATGGAATATTTAAAATGTGAATTACTCAGTATTATAGTTACATTGCCAAAAATTTCGAACATTTCTGAAAAATGGTTCACAGATGCCAGTATCATTGGGTATTCGGCAAAAAATAGAATAATAAATTATTTGTAGATGCAACTGTACCTGTCCTGCCATACCACCAGACAGGGTAAATAAAATTACTATTATCGATTGCTCTTATATATGTTAGTACAGTAGAAACTGGATTAACTGGCCTATCATATACAGTCCTAGGACGTGGAGGAATGGGTGACAAAAAGTTGTCTTGGCATTAATAACTGCGAATGCCAAGACAGTAGCAAAAATACACATGTGGAGGACTCACAGGACGAAGCATTTCATTCCAATAAGTTAAGCAGCAACAAGATTCAACGGCATTGAATGTGATGAATATATAAAAATGGATAGACCTAGCTTTTAAGTAAAAAAACATAAAAAATAGTAATGTGGTAATGTTTAATTTTTTCATGTTTGTTTATGTACATACAGTACATTTTTGTTAACGTCTTAAGTTTATCTAAAATTAAAAAAAATAATAAGTTGCAATAACGCCTGATGAAATATGGAGGATGTTTTTGATTGGTTCTATTTTTCTCGGGAACCTCGGATCAACCAACCAAGTGGGTAACCGGCCAGGTACTGGTCTCGATCAGGCCGGTTAAGAGGAGTTACACTGTATTAGCTTAAATGAATGAATCCAACAAATGTGTTTCAGGCGCGGCGACCACATCTCCCGTGTCCCCGCGGCACATGCCACCCCAGAACGGGTACGCTTCGCCCCCACTGGTGCCGCCTGCGCCGGCCGCTGCCCCCGCCCCCCCTGCGGCTGCGCCCCCTCCCGCCCCCCACGCCACCCGGACCGGCCGGTCCACTCTGGCCTACACTCAGAGCGCACCCCCGCAAGAACCGCGCCAGCACCACCATGCTTATTGTTAGTACTAGTAGTCTTGAATATACGAGGTCTGTTCAAAAAGTATCGCGAATTTTGAATTTCCGCTGGCTACGTATATTTGATTTTTGATTTTTTTGTAGCGTTATGTTGGTACTCATGTCCCTTACTTATGCTGACAAGGTCGGCCATTTTGAATGTTTAGTTAATTTTTGACAGCTGTTTTGCTTGGATGTGTTTTGGCTCGTCTTCGATTTTTGCCTATTCCAAAAAATGGATCAAAGAATCTGTATCAAATTTTGTGTGAAAAACAAAATAAAGTGCGCGGACGCATTTCGAATGTTGACTGTGGCATATGGTGAAGCTACCTTGGACCAAAGCAACGTTTATCGGTGGTACAAAATGTTCTCAGAGGGCCGAGAAGATATGAACGACGAAGAGCGTGCCGGACGCCCGAGCACGTCAACAACAGACGAAAACATTGATAAAGTGAAGAAAATAGTATTAGCCAATCGTCGAATCACCGTTAGAGAAGTTGCTGAGGACCTAAACATATCGATTGGCTCGTGCCATTCGATTTTAACCAATGATTTGGGCATGAGTCGGGTCGCCGCGAAATTCGTGCCAAAATTGCTCAATTTCGACCAAAAACAGCATCGCGTTAACATTGCTCAGGAGATGTTGGACTCGGTCCGTGACGACCCAAATGTGCTCCAGAGGGTCATAACTGGTGACGAATCATGGGTTTATGGTTATGACGTGGAAACCAAAGCTCAATCATCCCAATGGAAGCTGCCGCATGAGCCAAGACCAAAAAAAGCGCGCCAAGTTCGGTCGAACGTGAAGGTTTTGCTCACAGTTTTCTTCGATTGCAGGGGCGTGGTGCATCATGAGTTCTTGCCACAGGGTAGTACGGTCAATAAGGAATATTACCTGCAAGTTATGCGCAATTTGCGCGAAGCAATCCGCCAGAAACGCCCGGATTTGTGGAAGAACAAAAACTGGCTTTTGCACCATGATAACGCCCCTGCTCACACATCGTTGCTTGTGCGCGAATATTTGGCCAAAAACAACACAGTAATGGTGCCGCAGCCACCGTATTCCCCAGACCTGGCCCCCTGTGACTTTTTCCTGTTTCCAAAACTGAAGAGGCCCATGAAAGGACGACGCTACGCCACGATTGAGGAGATAAAGACGGCATCGAAGGAGGAGCTGAACAAGATCACAAAAAATGATTTTTTTAAGTGCTTCGAGGATTGGAAAAAACGTTGGCATAAATGTATTATATCCGAGGGGAATTACTTTGAAGGAGACAAAATAGATATTCATGAATAAATAAATACTTTTTGAAAAAATATAAAATTCGCGATACTTTTTGAACAGACCTCGTACAGTCCATACAGTCCATCTGATCTTCCAGCCATTACCAGAATAAGAAGTCTTTTAGAAATAATCATATTAGTAATAAAAAATAATTGTTTCTAAAACTCCATTTACATTTGATAATGCCTTAGACAGGCGAAAGATGTCATTCCCATAAAATATTGTATAATAAAACTATGGGGTCTTTGCACTAGGGAGGGATATGTTTGAATTTATATAGAATATGTAGAACTTTTTTCTGATTTTAATAGTATTTTTTTTAATTTATAAAATTCATGTTTTCATACATAATTTTATGTTTAAAAATATCTAAAATTTTAAACTCTTCTGATTGGTTAGCGGTGTATGACGTCACAATTCAGACATGTAATATCAAAACAAAAATGTTGCAACGTGGTCACACAACTCGTTTAAATTTCATATATATATCAGTGAATATTTGTATTTTCTGTTTTTATTTCTAATGTATACATACTCAATATGACTTATGCTGAATATTTCAAAGACAGTCTAATAATTTGTCTTAAATCAATGTTGTTAAGATGGGTTTATTTCACAAGTAAAACGCAAACTTTTTTAATGCTGAATATCATGATGTTTACAGAAATATTTTTCGGGGTGAAACCGTGTTCCCTCTCGTCAAGCTCCACCAACGTTTCGGAGGCCCTTGCGGCCTCCATCATCAGGGTGTTAGAAATTCGGCTATTCATAACTTAGAATATATTAAGAAATGGCGAAAAAGGTATTCGGTTGTACCTAACTTTGTTTTATTCTCTTGCTTTATTGTATTTATTTGTTGTCTTGTTTTTTGAGTCTAGTTTCTCCTTGTTACTTATATCTTGTATTTTCTTTTGAGTTTTAGTTTCTCCTTGTTACTTATATCTTGTATTTTCTTTTGAGTCTAGGTTCTCTTTGTTACTTATATCTTGTACTATTTTTTCTTCTGAGTTATTTAGATTCGGATTTAATTTTTTCTTCTGATTTCATAGATATATTATTATCTTTCATAATCTACTTATATTTTTTCTTTTTCGCCATTTCTTAATATATTCTAAGTTATGAATAGCCGAATTTCTAACACCCTGATGATGGAGGCCGCAAGGGCCTCTGAAACGTTGGTGGAGCTTGACGAGAGGGAACACGGTTTCACCCCGAAAAATATTTCTGTATATGATAACCGTGGAAATTTACGTTCTTACATCATGATGTTTGATCTAAAGCTAAGAAAAATATATATTTTTTATTCAACTATTTGTTAAAGTTCAGTATGGCTTCCTTTTTTGGCCAGCATTCATCTTAATTCATTTAAATTGTAAAGAAATCGTAAAATCGTAACCTTTGCTTTTACTTATTCGCGCGCGTATTGGCGCCTGTTGACAGATAATGCATTTTGACATTTCGCTTTCAAACAAAAACTGTTATTATTTCTAAATAAAACGTACTGATGTGCATAAATTGCGGTTTATATATATTTTTTTTAAATAAATTGTAAATTAACGTTCACCCTGATTTCGCAAAAGATAAACATTGTATTTATATGTTCTAACATTTAACGAAATTACTTCGAAGTTAAGTTGTATTGGCACATATTTGTACTGGACCTAAAATTACTGTTATTTCGTATATATTTATAGAATAATGTTTTGAGTAGTTAGATTCAATTATATTCATAGCAGTGAAGACGACTTGAAACCGATAACGTTTTATTCTTCTTCAAATCTCTTTTCATTGCCTTTAACCATTTCATTGGCGATTTAAAGTGATGAAATAACTTTTCTGTTATTTTAATAGAAGTATTGTTACAAATAAACTCAATACATACAATACTTCTAAGCAGCCATTGTGAGTGTTTTGATTATAAACAATGTTTTAAACAAGTGTTCCGCAAACTTTTTGTATTCATGGTACCACCTATCAAATCACGAAATTTTAAAGGTACACCAAAGAAAAAAGCAATGTTTATTTAATATTTAATCAGTATACCTAATATGAAAAGATGTTTAGTGAGAAATGTGAGCCTGTTTAACTGAGCACAGGCGATCAAAATTTGGAGCAATCGTCGATAAGGCTGCTCTCATCTCTTCATTGACCGTCCTCAGGCATTCTCTTTTGTTCGATGTAATAGTAGTGAGAGTTGAAAACTTTTTTCCGCGGCACACCAACTGATGACCATGGTACACCAGTGTGCCGCGGCACACGCTTTGCGGAACAATGTTTTAAACTACTAATAAAGTGCAAAAATAAAAAGTAACAATTAACTGACAGACGGAAGCATCAGCGATAGTGACGTCACGTACAAGAACGGCTGAAAATACCGTTTTTGCGGCAACTGATATTTTCAAATTTCAATTTGTTTTTATTAATTAATAACGCAAAATAAAAATGTTTTTTAAAAGAGGTATTATTTTAAATACGATTCTTAACGATTTTATAGAAAATTATATAATATAATATATATTTATTATAGAATAATAAAAAAACGTGAAAAGACCCCATTGCAATGTTGAAATAATACAGGTACTAAATACAAAAAAAAATGTTTTCAAACTAAATTTTCATTCTATATGGCTTATAGAACGAAGTTAGTTAAAAATTAAAAAAACAATGTTTTTTTAACTGCTTCCGCTTTTGTCTGACAGCCAAGAATAGTGAACGGAATATTGATTTGATATAGTCGGGTGGTATCCCATCTGGCAATGCCAGAATATGTATCCCCACTCGTAATGTAGTTCAGTAAGGGAAATTTGGTTGTATGCATGCGCAGGGCCCATGGGCGCCGGAGGAGGGACAGAGGGCGCAGGCAGCGTGGGGCTGCTGTCCTTGCAGCCTGCCCCCGAGTACTGGTGCTCTGTGGCCTACTTTGAGCTGGACACGCAGGTCGGAGAAACATTCAAGGTGCCCTCCAGCCGACCCAACGTTACGGTAACACTCTAATCTACCATCACTAATATTGTAGATATGTATCTATATATGGATTAGTCCTTGATTCATTGCACCACATTCCAGGTGGATGGCTATGTGGACCCCTCGGGAGGTAACAGGTTCTGCCTCGGTGCACTGAGTAATGTTCACAGAACAGAGCAGAGCGAGAGAGCCAGGTGAGAGCAGTGTCAGTGCGCATGTGATGATGTCCACATTAATAGACAGGTGGGGGAGGAGCGTGTGTCAACAGTAACCTATCTGTTTCAGGTTGCACATTGGTAAAGGCGTGCAGCTGGATGTGCGGGGGGAAGGAGACGTGTGGCTGCGCTGCCTCTCGGACCACTCTGTGTTTGTTCAGAGCTACTACCTGGACCGGGAGGCGGGCCGGGCGCCTGGAGACGCCGTGCACAAGATCTACCCCAGCGCCTGCATCAAGGTGGGGACGGGGACTCTAGGCCTCACTCAGAATCCATTCCCTTTACATCTTGAATGTTCTAAAGTGTGTGGTGTGTGTAGGTGTTTGACTTGCGGCAGTGCCACCGCCAGATGCAGACGCAGGCCGCCACGGCGCAAGCGGCCGCCGCAGCGCAAGCCGCGGCCGTGGCGGGCCACATCACCCCGCAGCTCCCCAGCAAGAGTAAGTCATCTTCTACTTGTTCCTCTCATCGTTTCTCATAATGTGCCCAAAGTATTCCAGCGCGCCTGCCCTATATACAATTTGTTTTTAGCTATTATATTGATCCTCATGAATGTGATCATAGCGTCAGTTTTATTTTTAATATTACCTTCTAATGAAATAATTGAGCTAACAGTAAGAGTGGATTGCGTGTCTAGATCTGTCTGCGGCGGCGGGCATCGGGGTGGATGACCTGCGGCGGCTGTGCATCGTGCGCCTATCCTTCGTGAAGGGCTGGGGACCCGACTACCCGCGCCAGTCCATCAAGGACACGCCGTGCTGGGTGGAGGTGCACCTGCACCGCGCCCTGCAGCTGCTAGACGAGGTGCTGCACA
The DNA here is from genome assembly GCA_022606425.2 of Lepidostoma basale. Lineage (NCBI taxonomy): Eukaryota > Metazoa > Arthropoda > Insecta > Trichoptera > Lepidostomatidae > Lepidostoma > Lepidostoma basale. Next base: position 24,930 of record JAHDVF020000133.1, read on the forward strand.
CCATGCCCATCGACGGCCCCCGCGCCGCCGAGTAGGAACTGTTGGGCTTCTTTTGAGACCACACTCGCCGGCGCCACTAGCCCGCCACCGCTCGCCCTGCCCCCCTCAACCAATATCAAGGACACCTAGTGGAAATATGGACCAGGAATTGGCCGGCCAATTTTTTTTATAATTAATTATAAGTACCTGCCTGTGATTCTTACAAATTACAAAAGAAAAAGTATATTTATGATCAATTTGGTTTCAATGGAATTTTTTTTTAAATTTTTGCGAAAAGATTATCTGCTAACAGAATTAAAATGTAAATACGCTTTAAAAGCGCACATGAGTTGTTCCTTCAGGAGTTATTGATATTGGGTGCGGAGGTTGATATGGAGGCCCGCCCCGCCGGCCGCGGAGAGAGTCCCCTGTTTCCACTCAACTGAGTCTACCAAAGTAAATGTTGGCAAGCGTGTGTGGATGTTCCGCGAGTTGCACAAGATGATCTCATTAGTTAGCGCCCCCTACCTCTTCTCTCCCGGCGGGCGGGACCCAAAGAGATCCCACTGATAGCAGTGCTCCTAGTAAATTGATTTTCTTTTGTGAATTCTTGACTATAATTGATTTCTTTAGACTGCAAGTTGCGAAGAGTGAGGAGGACTCGCGGTGGACCGCCGAAGCCGCGCCAGTGTATTACAGTGGGAATGTAATATTCTCTACGTGTGTGTGAACATTTCGACCAGTGATCCCGCGAGAATACAAATTTATTTCTAAAATTGTGTCGTGCAATCCGGAAAATTTATTTTGAAATATCGACAAATAATCTTGTCTGTGGGGTGCTAAAATTACAAATCTGCATGTTGTGAGTTAGACTACGGCAGGGACTGTCGGTGCCATTTGGTGTAGTTCACTCGGCCAGTCAGGATGTTGAGGCATCTGCGAGTGTCGCATGTCCCTCGGCATTTTGTTTTATAAAAAGTAGTTTCTTTGGAAGTATAGGCGAGCGGCCGTGTTAGGATGCAAAAAGTTTTAATCACCATTTTGGTACAAATGTAATGAAATAGTATTTTTGTATTTGGCATGGACTATTTACGGTCTGTATGAAATCAATTTACAGTGGGATATACTTGAAAGAAGCCACACAATTCGTATTTTATAGTTAACTTTAGCGTTTGTATGTATATATATATAGAGGATAAGCGGAGAAGCCGCGCTAGCCTAGGGAACTTGTGCTAGTGCTAATCAATAGTGATGTGATAAAACCTTCTTTCTTTCCTTGTATCTCAGCTAGCCGGAGATGTTATTTGACTTGTTGATCTAATTTATTAATACTTTAACAAAAGAAATACTCACTGGTAGCGGGAGTAGCCATATAAGTTTACGGAGAGAACTTTGAATAGGTAATAATTAGCATTTTTAGGATATGTCTCCCATCTTAACGGCCCAACAGTGCCGCACTTCAGAAGAAATTTAAATCTAACTATTTGCGGCCGGGTGGCATTCTGTTTTTTACTCCTTTGTGTTGCAAACTATATGTTTCCATTCCTCGGGAGTTCAAGTTAATTGTTAAAGGATATAAAAAGTGACGCTATTTCTATTATTTAGAGTATTGTTGTTTCATATTTAAAAATGTAAAGAAAAATATTTTAATCAAATTGTTATTGTGCGCCTGTAGATACGAACTAGCAAAGATTCCTGCATATAGGGGAGATGGCTTTGTGGCGGTCACATTTATTGTTAGTTACTCCGCCAATCACACATTTTGTTTTTACCCCGTGATGTCTGTCCTATAATTCTGTCCTCACCGAGCGAAGGCACGTGCTTTATTTCACCGAGAGTTTATTATCTCGAGTGTGTATGTGCTGTGCACGCGTTACGGGACGATGCAAATAAAATGACTTTGTTGATTCTCGAACAATGTTGCAGAACTATGCATTAAGTATTTCATATTGAAGAAAATATGTATTTTAAAGATTTATTATATTTTAAGAGGATAATATGTTTCGCCTTTATAGGGCATTATTAAATGATATTTTATAATGTTCTAAGGGATGGCAAGGTAACACGTTTCTCTTCAATTATTTATTACTTCTAAAAACATGTTTTCCTCAATATTAAAAAAATGAGTTGTAAATGAATGTATGAATGAGGGGAGGGATATGTGAAAGGAAGGCCTACAAGGCACGAAGGCAGTGAAAGGTGAACTTTAGATTAGTGAACCAAAGTGACTCTATTTGTTGTAAATCATGATTGTTTTCTTTTTCTTTATACGGTCAAACAAATGCTATTCATTAATGTACATATATGAAAAAGGCATTTTAAACAAAATATTAAATTTGTTTGCTTTGTGCAAATATGAAACACTTTTCTGCATCATGAGGATAAAACACGCAGAATCTGTTCATTCCCTCGGAAGACAAATATGTATTGATATGAAAATGATTCTATGAAATAATACCGCCTTAAATTAAAATAAAAACATAATATTTATGCACAAATTAAGATAATGGATGCCTTATATTACATATAGGTACATTCACATTTGATGGGTATTCATTATTATTTGAATAGTATTTGTCTGTTATCTTCATTTCAAGGAGATGGAAGAAGACCCAAACTCGAGCTACACATGCCAAGTATTGTAAATGTACGTGATGATTCAATACTGTTTTGAATTCTCTAAGTAAAATTGTAAATACGTAATTACCAAAATGCAGATTCTGGGCGCAATTGTTTGCCCTGCAAAATTTCCAATTCTGGTATTTATATAGAAACATATGTAATACACAAATACTATATTCTTCTTGAAAGTATGTATTTTTGATATATTAAAATATTTATAACCCTATAAATATAATAATGGACTAATCTCTCTGCTTTTGTTCTTTGTTGTTAGACACATTACCTCGTGTTGTTTATTGTTTGCATAAATATTGTTTTTTTTTTTAGAGAATAGCATATGTACACATACATACATAATTATGTTAAGATTCTTTATGGATTCCTCGCTCTATATATATTTGAATTGTTTAATGTTTACGAAGTGCACACGTATCAATGTACCCGAGTTGCCGACTACTTGACTACTTGCGAGGCTCAGGAACACCGAGCAAGCGAGGAGTTCGGTTTTCTTGGATATTGTGTGTTATGTGATTGGTTTTATATATTTTATTTTACGAAAAATATATTTTTAAGTTTAAATAGCCTCTACCTAAGATTGAAGACTTAATTATATTTGCAGATTATTCACCACTCTACCTTTAATGTTGGTTGTTTATTCATTTTTTGGATCAGCTTCATGTCACATCCCGATGCACCTACATTTTTCTGGGTCACTTACCTGTTTCTCGCTTACCTTCTTCTCCTGTGTGCTATGTATATATTAATCTCTTGTCATGGAAGTCACCGCTAAGGCCCCCGCTGTCTTTTAACTTTGCTCTTTACAATAATGTTCAACAATTTGCTTCTTCTAATTTATTCAATGAGTAATAATGATTTACCAAAAGGATGGAGTTGAAATAACCTTTGTGTACTCCTCAACACAGTATTGTAAAGGGAGATATTGTGTGAAACCCACAGGATTTTATAGAGGTAGTGGCGAGTGTGTATCATTAATTATGTTACATGTTGGTTGAATACCATTTTAGAATGCTTAATATTCCAAGCTGCTAAAGGTTTGTGCAACCCCGCTTGCACAGCACGGGTGTAAACTGCAACCCTTATCAGGGAGTCTCTGATGATTTTAACAGATTTTAACAGCTTGGACTTATGAGATTGCTCAAATGACTATGTGATATTTTGTTATGTACCTATTACAGTGTTGTTTTTAAAATCTCGAGTATTAGAATTTCTGTTTTTTAATTTTGCAATTGACTAAAGAAGATCTACTCATTAAATGCAATTGTTAAAATATCGAGGCAACTTGGAATATGAAGCATCACATTATTTGATCTTAAATGTTCTTTATTGATACATATTTAATAAAAGTGACTGGGTGATTATTTTACCGTCAGTTTTGTGGAATATGTTTTGTATTGTTGAATGAACAGATCCGCCCTCGTGATACGGTGTGGTAGTGTTGGTAACTCCCTTTAGTAGAAAGATTATTCTGTGTGCATGTTTTAACTATGACAAATAGCGAGATTTGAGTGGCTGTGAGGGAGAAAAAATAATTTGTGTATTGGTAATGAGAGCTTATGAAAGTGTATTTAAGGTATTCATAAGATGTAGAACTTCGCCTGACCCATGTGACACAAATGACTGACCATATATTATATTACGATGTGCCAGAATACTCCAATACCTTCTCTTACTGCAGTGTCTGTAGATGAATTATTTTGGATCAGATTATCAGCAATACCTGTATGTTACTCAACGTGAATGGAATGGAAAAATGGCATTTGGCACCTCGGCGTGTAGTATATGGTGCTTGTTACATTTTCTTCTCACACAATTACTAAGATCACCAGAAAGTAACATAGCGCATGGCAACATATATTATTATATGGATGCCTGCCCGAGCAATCTTTGTGAAATAAATTAAGAAAAATAATTATGTATTATGATATAAAAATATGTATTTCTGAATAAACATTATTCATGGAATTGTTTTGTTTGTTTTAATATTTGTAAAAATGAAATAATCAGGATTTAGGGCCAATTCAGGTTGTGGTCTAAGGGACAGAATATTTGACTCCTGATTCGGGGACTTGGGTTTAGTCCTGAATCCATGACATTTCTGTTCGCATTGCTATCATATAATATTCTAATGCACCACACACTATTTGTGTCTCAATCTCACTACTATGTATTATACTGCAATGCGAAACATGTGACTAACATATAAGGATAATAAAACTTTTAGAAAACTTGACGTTTTGATTCTTCTGCTTCTTCTTGTCCTGTCACACCTCCGTGGTGTATAGGATCTCCAAGATCCTCTTCCATCCGATTATATCGCATGTCTGATGCGCAACGCCATTCTAAGAGAGGTCTCCCGCCTTTATCTCATCCTGCAGGGTTCTTCTCTATATGGGTCAAGCATTGCTTTGCTTCCTCTTCATAGGGGACTAAATATTAGGTCCTTACATATGAAATTGGCGTTTTGCCGTACTGGCAACTTTGATCTCAAATATCTTCTCTTTGGTTAGGAATTCCAAATTCAAATTTATACAGCTATTTACTCAAGTATTTGTGTTTCGAAAATTATAATTCATTTGTTTTTTCCTCAATTGTTTTTTTTCTTTGCGTCACTCAGTTTACAAAATGGAAAACTTGAAATATCGCGTTATTTACGAGTACGAGTTCCACCGTGGCACCAGTGCTGCAGAAACGGCTCGAAGGATTAATGATGTGTATGGCGACGGTGCCGCAAAAGAAAACACAGTGCGTTTTTGGTTCCAACGTTTTCGTTCTGGAAATTTCGACCTGCAGAACAAGCCCCGTGGACGGCCGGAGACCAAAGTTGATAATGAAGAATTGAAGGCTATTGTGGAAGCGGATCCATCGCAAACCACGTCCGAGTTAGTTGCAGGCTGCGGTGTTAGTGATAAAACTGTTTTAATCCACTTGAAGCAAATTGGGAAGGTGAAAAAGCTTGAAAGGTGGGTACCTCACGAATTGAGTGAAGCAAATCAACAAACGCGCGTTGACTGCTGCGTTGCATTACTCAACCGGCACAATAATGAAGGGATTTTGAATCGAATCATTTACCTGTGATAAAAAGTGGATCCTGTATGATAATTGGAAGCGCTCATCGCAATGGCTGAACCTTACCGAACCAGCCAAACCATGCCCCAAGCGAAAATTGACTCCAAAAAAGTTACTTGTGAGCGTTTGGTGGACTAGTGCTGGTGTCGTTCACTACAGCTTTCTTAAATCTGGCCAGACGATTACGGCAGATGTCTATTGTCAGCAACTGCAAACCATGATGGAAAAGCTAGCTGCTAAACAACCGAGGCTGGTTAATCGCTCTAGGCCACTGCTGCTTCATGATAACGCTCAACCACACACTGCACAACAGATGGCTACCAAATTAGAAGAGCTTCAATTGGAATGTCTAAGACATCCACCGTACTCTCCGGACCTTGCCCCAACAGATTACTATTTTTTTCGAAATTTGGATAACTTCTTGCAAAGGAAAAAATTCAACTCCGATGGGGCAGTCCAAACCGACTTCAAAGATTTTATTGATTCCCGTCCGAATGGTTTTTTAGTAAAGGGATCGATGAACTACCTATGAGATGGCAAAAGTGCATAGATAGCAATGGTACATACTTTGATTAAATAAATATATTATATTTAAAAAAAATCAACTTTATGTTCCTCCCATACAAAACGCCAATTTCATATGTAAGGACCTTGAGCTTTCTTGAAATAATACTGGAATGCCACACAGGATGAACCATTATGAAGGCCCCCACCTTGTGAGTCTGCTTGCGACATCCTCTTCTGTGCCTCCTGAGCCCGCTATCACACCCCAAAGGTAACAAATACTGGTCATGGTCACCGTTGAGAAAGATTGGGGTGAAGTCGTTTGCGGACACTTGTAGGTCTACAGTCTTGGCCATGTTCATTATGAGAACTTTTTTTTAGAATATCTCCCCGGCGCGCGTTCGGCCGGGAAGAGATGTTCCTTCCACCGGAGGGCGGTGACTACTCCTCTCCGGAACTCTCGAGCCCGGATTTGCAAATCCGCAGGGGGGGGGGGGTGTTGAGATCACGCCCCCCAAAGTGTTGCCACTCACGGCCTACCCGGCCGGCAGTACTTACTTAATTGCGATACCGGGGCAGAACGCTATTTTTTTCCAATCACAAAATTGTCACTGCACTTCTTTAAACACTTTATTGTTTTTCCTATCCACTATTATTGTTTTTCATAGTCTTATCACTAATTAAAATTAAACTTAACTAAGATCAAACAAGCCTCCAGAGAGAAAACGTATTTTCTGCCATGTAAAATTTGTTCAGTGCAATCTCACCTAGTATGCCATGAAACATGGCTATATCACCGCCTCAATGAAGCGCCAGCACTTAGTCGATCATGCTCCGATATCAACATTCGGAATTGACATCATCCCTAATAACTCCATAAAACTTCTTGGAGTCAACTTCGAAGCAGATCTCTCATTAAAAACCCAAATAAATAAGACAGTGAGCGCCAGCTTCTTTCACCTAAGGCAGCTCAAAGCAATCAAAAGAAATATTCCCACTGATGCATTAAAAACACTTGTTAATTCCTTCGTCGTATCTCGACTCGACTATTGCAACGGCATATATGCCAACATACCCAAGAAACAAACAAACAAACTTCAATCCGTTTTCAATGCGGCAGCACGACTTATAAAAGGTGTTCCAAAAAACTCGCATATTTCACAACATCTAAAATATCTTCATTGGCTCAAGTGTCCTGAAAGAATCAAGTATAAACTATGCTGGACGGTTTTTAAAGCGCTTCACGGAATAGCACCAGCCTATATATCTGAACTTTGTGTTGCTGATAGCCGTAACTTGCGGCAATCTACGCTTCGATCAGCAAACTCCTCGGCAATAGGTAGATTAGTTGAGCCAAAGCGCAACCCCCGGACAAATTTCGGAGATCGGGCCTTCGCAGTGGCAGGTCCGTCCGCCTGGAATATGCTTCCTGCACGCCTCAGATGCATTGACAATCCGACAGACTTTAAATCTCACCTAAAAACCCATATTTTCAAAATATCCCATAAAATGTAAACAACGGTTATCTGATTGCTGGTGTCACATGCAGCTCTCATGACTAAAAACATTGTCAAAGCGCCCTTGAGGTGAGCTATTCACGAAAACGGCGCTATACAAATTAGCCTAATTATTATTATATTATTATTATATCACAATGAACATCGTAGAAAATAACCTGTTTAGGTAGGTAAGATAAAAAAAAAGGTTTTCAAGCCCTGCTGTTTTTTTAGACATAGATAAAAAAATAGGCGGTAAATTTGAAATAAGTGCTCATCAGTAGATTTATTATAGAATTGTAAATACTACACATGCAAAGTATTTTTAATTTTAATTATAAATAAATGACGTATTTTTATAAAAATCCGCAAGTCTATCTGAGACCTATCACGTAGAGGGCGTCAGCGGTGTACCGTGACATAGATACGTCACGAAATGTATTTTGTATACTATACGTGTTACTGGGATGAGTATCACTGACGTGGTTCGCTTTCCTTGGAGGGAAGTACATACTACAATGTTTGGCCCATGAATAATTTGAAATAAGTTTCTATCACCGAAGATTCTCGCGCATTGGATGCAATATTCGCGTTCGCTTGTTCGGTGACAGTCGTCTGTTTCTCTGTTGTTGAGTTGGTATTCGATATTTTGGGCCGCGCGGCGATCTGTCAATTCGGAAGGTGACATTTGGGGGAAAATTATAATGTTTACATTAATATCAGTTTAATATATAAAACGTATTATAAAAATGTGGAACAACCATTTCGTATTATTTATTTTCGTATTTTTCGGTTCATTATATGTTACCGGCGGTTATTTCGGGACTGAATTGAAAGATAGTGAACCATGTTTTTGCCAGGTAATGAAATGTTTATAAATAATCCTAGCGTTCTTTTTGTAATTGTGTTAATAATCTCGATAATAGCAGTTATATCTGCCAATTACGTTTGTATTTTTATATTTTCCAGTTAAAAGGAAATCTCGACGACTGCAGTTGCAATATTGACACCGTGGACCATTTCAACAATGCAAAAGTTTTCCCCAGGCTGCAGAGTCTACTCGTGAAAGATTTTTTCCGATTTTATAAAGTCAATTTGAAAAAGGTGAGCAAAAGTATATTTTTCAACCATTTCTTGACCAGCCACTATCTTAGTATGAACAAACAAGAAAAATAATTACAGTTTTTTTTTATATACGAGTATATAATATTTTATCTTTAAGATATTTATTGTTTAATTATGCCTTTTATTATTTCACAATGTATTGCCTATTTGCTAGGAGTTAACATTACTGGTTCCATTACCACTTGTGTTTCAATTAGTTTACATTTGATAATAAAATGTCTAATTTGTCAATGTTAATTATTTTCCGATTATCCATTGTGCAATACGAAGCGGTCTATCGAGTTGTTGTGTGGTAGTTTGGCATCCTTTCAATATTGTGATCCATTTGTATCCCCGCATTGTGTATTCAGGTACACTTAATCCAAATATAATCCGCTCCACCGCCTTATCTGTTCTTATCTCCAGCCCATTATTTTAAATCTATTAAAACACTTATTTTTTTACACCAATTAATTTTTTTTAATTAACAATCGGTTTTGCTCCAACTATAACAATGTTTGTTAATCTAAAACAAACTTTGTTATTTTAAGAAACTTCGGTTAGAGCGATACCAATTGGTAGCTTAAAAAGCAAAATAAAGTGGTTTAATATATACACACAACGTTTCAATTTATTTTTTTAATGTTGCACACAAAAGTATAGTTATTTCATTAGTTTGGAAAATCTTTTCCATAATAAAATATTTGTTATATTATAATAAGAATTACCATCTGAATTTATTATAATAGTAACTTTTATTTCTTTTCTTCTATATCATTTCAAATATAAAAATATTGATTGTTATTTATAACTCAATTGAATTACAGCAATTAACCACCAGAAAGATTTTTAATTAAATGTTCATAAAAGAGATTGGAAGATATCATAAGTATTTTAGTGAAAATCTGAAATAAATCCCTCACTTTCAAATGTGTTGCAAGTGATTATCTCACTCACTCTTTATTTATTCACGAGAATGAGAAAGACAGATTTGATTCATTGAACGTTAAGCAAAGCACCACACACTATTGACATCACGCTCTCGCTACTATAATATTTCGGAGTGCGAGAAAGACAAATACTCCAGTATGTTATTTCCTTTAAGTTTTGTTGAATAATGCTTTTGTTATTCTCACTCTAATGTTAGCATTATTCAATGATTTTCAATGTTTTTTAGCAATAATATTTAAAAAAATATCCTTTTTGACTTCAGTTATTATAAATTAAACCAACACCTTATGAATATTTCATTTTTCCTATTTCAAACTCTCACTTAGATGCGTGTAGTAATGATACACAGCATCGTAACACACAGACTATTTTTAGCGCAGTCAGGGAAAGGTTAATTATGAATAACCAAGCATTCATGGACTTTACATATTGTGTTTATCATGAATTGTCTTGTGTACAATGATGATATTTGAATGTTTTTTTGAATATTGTAGGACTGCCCATTCTGGGCAGATGACAGCCGATGCGCCATGCGCCACTGCCACGTGGAGGCGTGCCACGAGGGGGATATCCCCGAGGGGCTCAAGGGGGATGGACCCACGCATATGCAGCACGATGCTGAGGATCCTGCTCTCAAGGTATCTACTGTGCCCTCAAAACTCTGTTTTTCACAACATGTATTCTATTTGGAGTACTTATTTGAAAATAATCTCTGAAGTTGTTGACTGGTCCATGATATATGTATTTTAAAATTCTATAATAATATAATAAAATATTTTGTTATTTTTGTTCCCACTTAATCATATCATTCCCGTTGACATTTTTAAGTACACGGAATTGGCACAGAAGGATTGCACTAACTCGGACCACAATGAAGAACTGGGCTCGATTAACACCACAATCAGTGCGGCCACATATAAAGAAATTGCCAAGTGGAAGGCCCACGACGATGCAAAGGTAAGTTTTATTTATTTCATGTAAAGTTTGTATTAGTCAAATATATTGAATATCTTTTAATGTTTGTATAATGCTTTATTTATGAAATCTATGAAAAATATAATATATTCTGACTATAGCAAGAGACATTCACTCTTCATGGATTTAGATAAATAAAAATACTTTCATATGTGTTCAAATGTAACTCTTAAGGCAGAAACATACTTTTAACACGCGACGTGGCGTGTTTACTCCCACCACCGGCAACACATCGATCTAGCTCGTCTGGATCGGGTGGCGTGTGCGCGCATGGCGTCGCGTCGGGTGTTCATAGTGTGATTCTGTCCATAGAAAACAATACAATTTGATTCGACTCAACACGCATCACATGGCATCGGGTGGCGTGGCGTGTTAATAGTATGTTTCTGCCTTTAATAAGCATGAATGCGATCCATAAATTCAAATTTCGCATGTCCATAGACAATAATACTCGGGTGATACCCTTTTAAGAAGGTACTTGGCTAATTTCTTAAACGTGAAAATTACCCACCGATAAATAAGATTCACACTGTTCAACATGTTGGGGTATTAAAAATATTAGTTTAATTCATATTATGTTTGCAGGACAACTTTTGTGAGATGCAGGATGGGAATGGGGATGAGGAGTATGTGGACCTGATGTTGAACCCCGAGAGGTATACGGGGTATAAGGGAGTGTCGGCTCATCGGATCTGGCGGAGCATCTACATGGAGAATTGCTTTAGGCAAGTGCAATCTGTGACCCCAGCCTTCTGCCTTCAATTCCTTTAGTTCTTTTAAAGTCAAATATAAGTTGGCCGTGTCTTTCTGTTTGTCACAATTGTACTGATAAAACATATCAGCGGGGTAATTGGCAACTCCCATGTTTTATTGTAAATGCTAATCGGCACGCATATTTTATGGGCAAATTTATTCGCTTGTCTAGATAATAAAACCACTTCATTTAAGTGAGTGACGTTCAATAAAAAAATTTGATAACTTTTTTTATTATTATAGTTTTATTTCTGTAGACAGGACCTTTTTGAATTTTGCATTTGTGTGCTTTAGACCAAAGAAAAGCATATTCCCGTACATCGACAGCACGGACCTGAACAACATGTGTCTGGAGAAGAGAGTGTTCTATCGTGTCATCTCGGGTCTCCACACCAGCATCAACATCCACCTTTCTTCCAAATTCCTCCTCTCAGGTTAGCAACTGTTTTAACTTAACTAAATTCAGCCATTGTTGTACTTTTGTTTTAGTTGTGTCAATCATAAATAGAGTATGCGTAAGATTCGGTATTTATTTTTTCTTTGATGCCAGTGTGTCAAAGTCATTATTCTTTAATAGAACAAATACTATTTTGAAATAATATCGATATAAATAAATGCGTCTCAGTGTAGAAAAAAGTGTTGGCTTGATTTACTTAACTTACAACACGGTGAGGTACCGCGGGAGACAATCAGTAATTTTGTTGTTGATTCAGTTGGTGATCCGCTCTCTATCCGGAAACCCGCTCTTCAGTGTTCGCCGCTAATAACCTCAAATAATTGTTGACTAATATTTGAGCAGCATTATGAGCAGCTGAACTCGACTTACCGACCACACTGATTCACTTGTTATTCACTTTTTTTATTCATGCTTTTTCTGTATTCGGCATTCTTTTAAAATAAAGAAGGTATTTTAATATCCAGTAATTAATAAATTATATTGTTTTACCTTTGTAAGGTTTTATTATATTAAAATTACATTATTTTTTATTTATTAATTAATATTGTTAACACGTTGAGTGCTGATGGCGCATATCTGCATCAAAATCAAGTTTGTAGCCACGCTCAGAACCCACATTTGTGTCATGCTTCTATAGCAGTGATTCTTAACCGGGGTGCCAGCGCCCCTTTGTGGGCATTTTGGGGGTCTGGCGGGGCATTTTAAATTTTTTAGCATTCAGGGGGCGCTGCAGAAGTTGGAGTGGGCATTGTGTCAATATAGAAAAATAAGCTCATTCACGAGCTATGCACACCGATACACTTTTACACTTTCATTAGGAGCTTTGATTTTATAAGTTCTGTTAAATAAACTACACTTTCACGCGCAACATGTTTAGCTCGTGCAAAATACTTAATATCATGTGCTTCATATAAATTAAAAGCCCTTTCAAAAAGGTTCAAAATATCACCTTGATATGTGACAAGTTTATTTTTAAAGTAATAAAGCATTGCATAAAATACATACCTACTTGGAGGAGAAAAGTGCAAATTTTAAATTTCATTTTTTGTTGGGGGGGGGGGGAGCCTTGGATAATTTTACTTTGGTAAAGGGGGCGATTCTTTCAATATGGTTAAGAAACAGTGTTCTATAGCGTGTGTATCAATTGATTTATGTATAGTTTGGTAGGATATCTACCAATAACATCTCAGTGGGCCGCAAGGCGTTAAGTTAAAAGTAATTATTGTTTTTAATATCTTTAGAGAAAATAAACTGCGTAATTATTAGGTATTATATTCAGCAGCGATTGTATTAAACCCCGACATTGCAGAGCTGTTAATTTTGGAAATTTGAATTTTATACAACAGGTCGTTTGAATCGGATTACTGTATACAATTTGTTTTTAGCTATTATATTGATTCTCATGATATGTGATAGGTATCTAATTTATCACCATTTTTATTGTCATGTGAATTCTACACCAGACCAAACCAGACCAGACAATCACATTGCCATCACCGGGAATCGAAATCAGGACCTTTGGTATGGCAGTCAGAGCTCTTGCCACTCTGCCACGAAGGTTGTCAACTTTGTGTATAGAAATACATAAAATGTATTTTAAAATTAATTTTATTTTGTCATAAATCATCTGAGCTAGCCCCTATATATCTGTCTGCTCGGAATGGGTTTCCCCACCACTTCAATAATCTGAACAGTATTGCAACTTATTATTTTTATTGTGTTATGATTGGTTATCAGCCGTGCCCCAGTTATGCTTTTTATATATTTAACAATAACCTTTCATGACCCAAATGTATTTATATTGGAGACCTTCATCCAAGCATATCGATTTATAAAAATCAACATTTTAATACTAGTAATTTTTTTATGTATTTACAATGCAATCTTACGAATAATTTCAATCTTGAAACATTAAAGGAAAAGGGGTATAGAACGTATTTAAATTTCAAAGATTAACCAATTTTAAGTCATAAAAAATAAACAACGGATATTTAAAATTGACTTTTTCCATTACGAAAGTGTGCATTTTTTTCTACCATGTAAAATTATTTTTAACATGTTGCAAGAGTTGTCAAAAATTATTTGGAAACCCTCGAATGGGAAATTCTACCCCACCCGCCTTATTCGCCAGACATTGCTCCTTCCGACTACCACTTGTTTTGATCGATGACACACGACTTGCCTGATCAACAATTTTTTTCTTATGACGATTCACCTTGCTAAGGCATTATCATATGTTGACAGAATGACGGTCAGCACTTGATAATGCCTTAGCAATAATTGAATATGTTTTCATTGATTAGCAGAAACTGAATAACTCTTGTCTTGTGACATGACTTGTAAGTGATATAATGCTATCTCCAACAATGTCTCTTCCTGTTACTTGCACCTGTCTTTGTTAAAAACCTGTCTCTAAATACTTATTATTCTTGCATTTAACATAAAAGTGATGATAAAGAAATAATAGGACCGTTTTTTTTTTTAGAGAAATTTGGATTAAACTTATAAGGATACTGGTTTACAGCTAACATGCTTCTCAAATACCCCTAATTAAACATGTATTGTTATTATTGTTTTCTCATTCTATCATTATTTTTATTGTTATATTTCAATAATCATTTTTTATTTTTCTCTGCATGTTTCAAAGGGTGAGAAAGGAAATCTTTCATAATCGGGAAAACAGTATAAATAAACCATTTTTACACATGACTGCAGATTGAATGTATAGCTTTTGTTCCCAACATATTCCAGATCACAAAATATTGATGTGTTTTTAGAAAAACACGGGTTGGACTTCTCGACGGCCTCATCCAGTGAGTGGGGACCCAACTTGGAGGAGTTCCAGAAGCGGTTCGACCCCTCGCAGACGGGCGGGGAGGGTCCCTATTGGCTGAAGAACTTGTACTTCATCTACCTGCTGGAGATGCGCGCTCTGGCCAAGGCCGGGCCTTACCTGGAGCGGGTGGACTATTTCACTGGTAACCACCAGGAAGACAAGGAGGTCAGGGCCGCAATCAAGAATTTGCTCGGCGTCGTTTAGTAAGTTTTATTCCCCTCGGCTGTTTCTATGATTGCGCACTATATTCTGCTGGTTTTTTGTACCTTCGAAATGTTTCCATAAAAATAAACTCGAAAGCAGGAAAAAAGTGTTTTAGTTGATATATAAACATCTTTATCAAATTCCATAGTGTTACTATATTAGGTTATTTCTATTTGTTCCAAGTGAAGTTAGTTGATATATAAACATCTTTATCAAATTCCATAGTGTTACTATATTAGGTTATTTCTATTTGTTCCAAGTGAAGGATGTTAAAAAAATATGTATTTAAAAAAAATCCTACTATTGTTATATTTTGATATTATTATTGCATTATAAATAAATAAAATAATATATATTTTTTCTCTTAATCACGAATCTCCTTGAATTTTATTAGGCTCTGAATGTCTCCATCACACCACTCAGTTACGTTTACAAATTTTGAGTCTAAGCTTGAATTTAAATATACACTTTTGAATTTCGAATTTGAATTTCACTATTGAATTTAATTATTCAATATATTACAAAAAAATTACGAATATTTGAACATGAGTTGATGAGTTTTTGTATTTCAGTTCTTTCCCGGACCACTTCAACGAGAGTGTAATGTTCGCTGGCGGGGAGCAGGCCATCAAGCTGAAGGACGAGTTCAAGCAGCACTTCCGGAACATTTCCAAGATCATGGACTGTGTCGGCTGCGACAAGTGCAAGTTGTGGGGAAAATTACAGGTAATTACGCAATATGTACCATTGCATCTCTATAAGTCAGTAATAACGAACCAGTGTTTTGTGGTGTTTGTTATACATATTTTTTTTCTAGGTCCAAGGTCTCGGGACAGCCCTGAAAATCTTGTTCTCCGGTAAATTCGATAGTGTAGATCCAATGAGCGGGAAATTACCCATTCGTCACAAAAATCAATTTCAACTGGAGAGGAGTGAAATTGTGGCATTATTTAATGCTTTCGGCAGGTATGATTATTTTTTTATCATTGTGCGTACTTGTGTGTATCTATTTTGACTTAACCGTCTTGGGTATCTTATAGATGGGTAAATAGTTTTTACTAAAATAAATCATAGTTCTCTTTCAAGTTATTATATCATAGAGTATATTTTTTTATCTACCACAATTTTTATTTAAAAACTGTATATCACACAGAATCGCTGACATGGAAAAGATTGCCGCTGCTGAAACCAATTGTTTACAAAATTTATAATATAAAAATCTCTTAATGCTGTTGATAGACTTGCACTGCGAGCTCTAAATCATTTCGATTTTTATACTTATATAACTAGTAAACTGTGTAATATAAAATATATATTTTTAAAATTGTTTCAGATTATCAACGAGTATACGAGAATTGGAAGATTTCAGGAAAATGTTGCGGTAACATGAGAATAAATTACATACTTTAAATCAATCTTTGGCACAAGTTTATCTATTCAGCAAGCCCCTTTTGATAATAGAAAATTTATAAATTTATAATTCCAATAAGTTTTTATTTCATTTACTTTTGTCAAACTAAAATGGCTTTTCCCAAGGAATATTTAATTACACGCTAATCAAAAAACTTTATTTTAAAGATAAAATGTTAAGAGTTACTTTAGAATGATGCATGAAATGTTCCTCCCAAGTTAGTGGAGAATGTTTGGTTATCAATATAGACTATTTTTTCCCCAGTATTAT
Source organism: Lepidostoma basale (assembly GCA_022606425.2). NCBI lineage: Eukaryota > Metazoa > Arthropoda > Insecta > Trichoptera > Lepidostomatidae > Lepidostoma > Lepidostoma basale. Next base: position 41,579 of record JAHDVF020000133.1, read on the forward strand.
AAAAACACCATTACCAAGTTTGATAGAGCCATTTAAAAAAAAAATTGCAATATTTGTGCATTTTTCCGTCTTTTTTTTTTTTACAAATAATGTGTTTCACTCTAAAATTTATTATTTTTTAGACGGTCATTAATATTAAAAATCGTTTGGCTGAAGCACAAATTTGCAATATTTAAATTTAAAATATAATGAATTGTGAAATTTACTCTAATATGTACAAAAAAAAAGCTTTTATTGTTTCATTTGTTAGAATGAAACATGTCAGAAAATGTCTGGAGGAGTAACAAGGATACCCATTCTAAATATAATTTGGTTTGGATCACAAGCAACCAGGAACATTAGGATGGAAGCAAACCATTGATTTGCCATAGCCACCGAATGGAGTTTTACCATTCGAATGAATAAAATTAAAGAACAAATTTTTAATAACCGACCAAAAGGTTATTTTTATTGAAAGCAAAAGAACAAAATGTATTTAGCAGTGAAATCAGTAATGACGCTAGGCTTTGTTTAAGTTTAAAAGTATTTTATTTTCCCGTCAATTATTTACACGCAAGCTGTACTCACATTAGAGGGCTCTGTTTGTTGGCTGTGGTTTCCTCCGGTGAGATTCAATTGGCTAATTATATTCCATATTGGTTAATCAGAGCTCCTTGTCTTGGTTTGAAATTGGAACTATTCAGTTTGAACTACAATATATTTGTGTACTCCTTGAAACAGCAGAAGATATACTGTCAACATATAAAAAGACAATGTGTGAAATATATTTTTAAATCACTAGCAGTGCATGACTGAATATTAAGAGAACGAATGTTATTATTTTAGTTTTGAGTTTATCAATTTAAATTGTTTATTATATTTATAATGTATTTTTAAAGCAAAATGATTTCCAGTTCATTATAATATGCTTAAGATTTTTACACAGCTAATTTAAATAATTATTACAATTTACATAAATATTATGATTTGTCATTTGGAAACGTGTTTTTGGCAAATGCATTATGATGTGTACAAGTACATTTTAGTGACAACTGTGCTTATTTAAAGCATTCAATATAACTATACATTGACAGCATTCTTGTAATTATCGCTAGTATTTCCTAATGATAGTTTTTTAGAATAAATAGTTTGGTAGCACTTCTTAAACCATTAGTATTAATTACTTTACTATTTATTTGTTCATTTTGTAATATGAAGTTATGAGGACAGAGAAATCTAGTGCAGCACATGATGTGTGGTTTAACATTCATAGCTCTTTTTGCGCTGGCAAAGTACTTACTTGTCCAAAAGTTTCATTTCTTGTAGCTACGGTGATTTTATGAGCTTTTAAACTCGCAAATCATTGTGTATCACGCACCATGGCTAATGGTTAATATTAGTATAGTTCAAAATCTAACTAAAATTTCTAGACTGTCTTAAAATAAAAATATTAACTCTAGCTTCTATGTTTTGAGTTGACTTCAATTCAATAAAGTTTTGATTGTTTTTTTTTAAATATATTAAATCAATCATAGTTTATATCAATGATTGTAGATAACAATTTATTAAGATAAGTAATATTATAATTATATATATTATATAAAAATACTTTGTTCAGACACAACACTTTTCCAATGGTTGTTGTCCGTCTTCAATGTACATATTTTTTAAACACTAATTCATGATTATTTTGATATGTATCTAAATAAAATAAGTGGAGTTATTTCTGGAGGTAGGATTTTTTAATTGGGATTTTAAAGATAATAGGATCATGTCGAAAATGGGGTAGAAGTTATGTTTAGTTTATTATTTTTTAAAAATAACTTAAACAATAATATTTAACTAGCTTATTTGAACTAAAACCCCATTTTCAATATGTTCCAATTATCTCCACAATTTTAATTAAATACTTCACTTTGTGTATATTAAAATAATTTTATATTATTTCTACATAACGATAATTCTATTCATGCATAATTTAATTAAGTACCCAACATAAGGTGAATGTTAGTATAATTAAAATATATGTAATGAATTTGACCCGCATAATTTCTCCATCTTATCTTTCCTTGTGTTCTTATTTTGTATTTACTTAGGTAGTTCAAATATAGTATTTGTACTATTTTTTATTATAGCTTCTGTGTTACGGTCTCCGTCATATTTCAATTATTTATATTTTGCTAATGTATCTAATGTGAAAAATAAATATCATGTTAACTAACGGTGTAGGAAAATATATATTCTATACTTTCTTTCATGAGACCCTTGAGATATAATTATAGAAAACGATGTTCTTTCTCTGAGTGCTGGTTTAATAAATATTTTTGTGGTTACCAAACCATCACAGAATTAAATTAACATTAAATTAACATTAAGATTTGCCCAAAGAACAATATTTTGTATCCTTAATATTATAAAAAGTTTAACTATTTGATTTCTTTTTATTATTAATAATAATTTTTATTTTATTTTAAAATGCGCACTCCTCCAAAGGGAGCTAGCTATGTACATTAGAGACTTTTGTGGGAGCGGTAATATGTAGTTTATATAAATATAAATTATTTTCGAGCAATACTTGCTTAGAATAATGTCCATTCCATCACCATAGATTTAATTATTCAATATGACCTAAGCGGATCTACATTAATCAAGCAGCGGTTCCCTAAAGGAGGAACAGGTGTTTAAGGAAACATAATATAACATGCAGGCATAATATTTTTACAAAATAATGTCAATTAAACAGTCAAATATTTGAATAGAATAGAAAACTTATAAACACAGCGGATTTCATACAGAAATTTAAATGATGTACATCATATTTATACATTATTATAATAATTATTGTGTTTTAGAGATTCAGTCGTATTCCTCCAAACATAAAAATTTACAAAAGTAAAATGTATAATAGTATTTTGCGACAGTCATGTTTTTACATGGTTGGATAATAAATTATAGTTTTAGGAGTAATATTATGAATGCTCTCATACGAAGTATCATATTACTGGGGGTGATCAGATCCATATTGACATTAAAGTACTTGTTTAGCGATAAGATTTTACCTTTTGTATTTGAATGGATAGTTTGTAATTTATAGGCCAATTCATTACCCAGTGATGCAGAATATAATGTTTTTATTATAATATTTTTAAATATTGCTGTGATATTCTACGTATCTGTTATATTTATATAAAGTAACTTATTTTAAATTTTGTGTTTTATTTGGGATTCTGAAAAATATTAGAAATAGGAAATGAAATTCATATCATATTCACAACATAACTACCTCTCAATAAACTACAATCCGTGTTCAATGTGCAGCTACTCTGGTTAAAAGTGTGTCCAAAGGTTACACATAATATAACATTTTATAGATCTCCTTTAACTGAATTGACCAATAATACAGTTTTGACGAAATTCTCCTTTGTTTTATGACCATCATTTAACGAGAAACATTTGCCTCTTTGCCCTACAACTAACCACCATAACCACACTCCCTTGCACATCAGATTACTTCCTGCAGTTCTATTACTCCTTACACTACTCCATCTTCATCTCTTTCATTCCCAGATCCCAACCTAAATGATAACTCCATAATCCTCGCCTTCTAGCTTTACTTCTCCTGCAACCAATGCAGATTAAAAAAAAACACAATGTGTCCTCCGACATTGGCATCAAATCAATGGTGGATTGGGTATTAGTCCAGAAAATAAAACCAAAGTAAAGATTGCCTCCCAGATCCAAATTGCTTCCCAATAGCCCACCACGTACTCTGCTAAACAGAATGGCTTAATGCAGGATGCTATCTCCCACCATAACTTCATCCAGGCACTGTTCCTCTTCTCATCCCCTCAGAAACGCCGCCCCTCGCCGACCTTGAGAAGAGCACTCGGGGCCACACATCAAGCACCAGCATGTAACAACCATCAAACCACATTTCCAACAGACATAAGAGGAATAGCCATCAGAGCTGAATCTCTGCAAGCCAGAAGATTTAAGTCTGTCCACTTATTTTTATAAGCTAATACATTTAATTTATAAAATTAATTAGACAGACATTAAATGAAGGATATTCATATATAATATAAACCATCAACTTTACCGCGACGACAATGAGGAGTACCCTGGGAGACCAATTAACAATGAGGCCATACTACTTAAGTTGCCCATCTTTTTAAATTTAATATTACTAGTTAATGTAAAATATGAAATATGCAACTTTACATAATTGTTTATTCCATTGAAGCCCTTGGTTTAAAATTAAAAAATCACATTTTTAAGTACGTAAGCACTGGCATTTGTTTTTTTATTCATTATCAGCTGACAGATTTAACCATAGAAAAACGAACATTCCTGGAAATACGTCAAAATGTGTTGAGTCGTCGGCATATTATTCAAAAATATTAAGTATAATTAAAAAATAAAATGGCCCGCTCTAATGTTTAGTGATCCCAAAATTAAGTGCACACAATTTTTGTCAAATACATTTTGAACGTTGGTTCATATTGGTAATGCAACTTGTATTAAATAACTACTACCTTTCGCAGTATTAAAACTGTAAAATATTTAAAATGTCGCAAGTTCCTGAAATAATAATATGGTAAGTAAGAGAATTAGTAAGTAATATTGATCTTTGCTTTGTCTACTTAATGTGTACCACGTACACTGTAACAAGTTGCCACATGAGTAGCAACTTGCCTGGTCAGCAGATAATTTTTCGACACTTTACACACAATATACTTATTCTTCTAAAGCGAAATTTAAATAATACTATTTATTAAAATTTCGAGTTCTCAATTTTAAAATCTGTCAGAAAAATTTAATTGAACCATTTTTATATATGTAATGCAATTGCACTTTATTCTTAAGACCATTTAACATTCAACACAATGTGACTTGTGTGTCTATTAAAGACATTTGACTTTATAAATGTCTTTTTTATATTTCCTTTCCCTAGAAACCCGGGTACTATAATTATACAAGTTTTATACAAATGGATATATGTTTCAGTTTACTTATCATCTCGTGTATTGGAACAATATACGTGTTTTCGCACGTATTCCAAGGGATATTGGTAGCCTCAGGCCAGAGTGCTTACTTCCACGAGACGGAATACGCTTGGATTTTTCGTCTCGGCATCAACTGCTTTGGTTATGCTTCCATATTTGTACCGGGATTCTTAATTCATAAGTATGTAAAGAAAACCAAGTACTTAGAGAGATCAGGTGAGTAACACACTATTCATAAACTGCATTTTGTCTAAATTGCCTGCACTTAATATGACTTGGGAATTAATTATCAAATCTAACATCTGGAAGTTTCTATTATGTCATATTAAATTTAAGTATATATTTAAAAATATATTGTGAGTGGTTTAAGTGACAACAAAAATGTTTTTGCTTTAATGCGCTTTTTTAATAAATAATTTTGCTTTAATTTAATAAATAATTATTTTTGTATACATAATATAATATACAGGTATTGAAATATTTCCAAGTACAAATGGAGTTTATGAGACAGAAGAATGAACTACTTAACGCTGCATTGTTCATCAGTTTTAAATAGCACCCAATGTTGAATATTTAATGTTGCACTGCTCTGTTTTTAATGGTACACCGCTCTGTTTAAACAAAATCACTTGCTTGGGATGGATGAATAGATTATTTCGAAAATCTGCAAGTCTTAGTATTGAAAATGTATATAGTTATTATGAGTATCAAGAGTGAGCTTGTGATAAATGTAAATGAAGTTTAAAGCATAGGTTCCTAAAGGGGGCGATACCTTCCGCGGGGGTGGTGACGGTCCAGAGACAAATAGGGGGCATTTACACATTTGCTACTGAATATAATACATAATAATTACGCATGCTGAATGCTACGCAAGGGGACTTCCGCTTCCAACTAAACGCCTTGCGGTGCGCCGCGTAGTTATTGGCGGACATCGTACATACTTTGATGCAGATATGCATCATCGGCACTTAATGTGTTAAGTCAATCAAGGGGGGCGGCCATGGTGTACCTATTAAACAAATTAACAATAAAAAAAATTTAAGTACTTTTTTCATGAATTTGAATGAAAAATTTTCAACTTATTGTTATCATATAAAAACGCAAATTTTGAAAAAAATGCATTCGGTTTTTGCAACTAATTTTGTTTGTGATAAGCCTTTGCAAATTGGCAAGCAAAGGAGTGAATTATGCAATCAAGCAACATTCTATAGATAAAGAGATAAAATGTAGATTAAATGTGTAGCAATATCCTAATATTTGGTTAAGTGTTATAGGAGAGGGGGCGATAGAACTTTTTTCCTTATAAGGTTGGTGTTAGTCCAGAAAGTTTGGAAACCTATGGTCTAAAGCCGAGGTTCCCAAACTGTTTTGTCCCGTGGACCCCCTTGCCGATTTCTTCTATTTTGTGTAGACCCCCCTGCTTTCCTAAATTAGATTTTTTTTCAGGCCAAAAAAAATCCAAAACAAATAGCCGGAATTCGTTGTTGACCTTTTTTTTTAGCTCATTGGGAAAAATTTTCCGGTAGAAACGTTTGGCGACCTTTTTTTTTAGGTCATTTGTACAAAATTGAATGTCCGATCTTTGCCGAATGAGCTAAAAAAAGTAAAGATCACCGACGATTTCGATCATCCGATTTCCCCAAATGAGTTGAAAAAAAGGTCGCCAACGGTTTTGTGTTTCAATATTCGGCTTCAATTTAGTTGAACCATCTCGTGGACCCCCATTTACATCTCTTTGACCCCCAATTATTTTACAATTGTCGTAGACCCCTTGCAAGTTGTCATAGACCCCTGGGGGTCTATATAGACCACTTTGGGAATCACTGGTCTAAAGTGATGTTATTTGATAAGGAAGAATCTATGACGGGTTGTGACATAACTGAAAACAGCGAGAAATTTGAGCTAGTTACCGGATTTATTTATCGGGAAGCATGTTTACAAGAGTCGGAAAAATTAAGAAGGAGGGTTGGTGCTAGGGAGAAAATAAATTGTGCATTCAAAGTCATCACTGTAAATAGAAATACATCCATAGAAGCAAAAATGGCAGTACATAATGGAGTTCTAATGCCAACCCTTATGTATGGAAGTAAATCTTGGAATTGGCAGAAGAAAGTAGAGTAAATGCTGGAGAAATGAGATCACTGAGAAGATTGTGCTGGAAAATGATGTACAATAGAATAAGAAATAAGGAAGAAAGGTAAGGCAGATGATTGCACCCTAAGTAAAATTAAAAGAAGGATCACTTAGATGGTTTGGACATATGGAACGAATGGATGAGAGAAGAATGTTTAAAAAGCTATATATAAGCAATGTGAATGGGAAAAGAAGCCGAGGACGGTTGAGGAAAATGTGGCATGATCGATTTACTAAAAGATGGCCACATTCGAAGTCGAAAAAATTGATAAGCATACGTGTTATGATGTATAAATACAGAGGAAGCTCGAGAGGTGTTATATGTCAGGATTCAGGATAGAGCAATGTGGCGGTCCATTCTCTCTGCCTACCACTCCGCTAAGTATGAATAATTACGCTCACTGAATATTTTTGAATTCTTGTAAAATTTAACATATTTTTTCCTTATTAATACTGTGTATTTATCAGATTAACGTTATTTTTTTCTGCATGTGCAGAGGCCGGTTACTTCCCGAGAATAGTGCGGAGCTGCTTCGAAGAACCCGATGCGGACAGGTTACCCGATGTGTCCAAGAATGAGGCGGATATGGGGCGCAGCGCCTATAAAGAGCTGCTCTTGCTGGCCGGCTGCTTCATCGGCCTCATGGCTTCCTACCTCACGTGGGGTCTGCTGCAGGAGAAAGTGATGACTCAGGTCTATATTTATTTTCTATATTCGCATGAGTCCGTTTTAAAATCTTTGCCAGTATAATTATTTTAACTAACTTGTTTACAATATTTTATAAATACGTTATTTGTGAAAGATTCATTAGAAGAAAATATAAAAATTGTGCTTAAACTGTTGTTGATTTCTTGTTTTCAAGTTTACGTTACATATTAGACTAATAGATTAGACTAATCTGAATCTTTTTATTGAAGGTTAAGGCGTTATTAATACTGTAGAATTCCATTGTAATTGAAATAGAATTATTACACTGTTTAATTCACTTTGTAATTAATGGATAACATACGCATAATAGTGGATTCTTAAATAATCTGAATCTATTAGGCGTGTTTTTTTTATGTAAGTACCGTTTTAATATTAAAAAAAAAAAAACTTTTTGTAACAATTTTATTTTTACTTGAAAGACCACAGTTTTGTTTACTTTTCCACATAATTACCACCAATATTAAGACACTTGTCATATCAAACTACAAGGTTTTGTATTCCGATGTGATAGGAGTTTGCTGCCTGAGTTGACGGCCACTGCAAAACGGCCGTTTTTAGGCTATCGGCATCATCGTGGCATTGAACTTCGAGATGCTTCTTCAGATGCAACGATCGTTCGTCACACAGTAAATTCCCAAACATATTGTTAGACCTTAAAAAAGCTGTGCCGTGTAATTCAAAACAAAAGGTGCGGCATGCTAAGTAAAGGGATTGTTTTGTTACATGACAACATCCGTCCACATGTGGCCAATCGAACTCAAGATCTTATTGCATCATTTGGCTGAGAATAATTTGATCATCCACCATACAGCCCAGATCTTGGGCCCAGTGTCTACCACTTGTTTGTGCATTTGCAGAAGCATGACGATGATGACGATAGTCTAAAAATGGCTATTAAATCAGGCGGCAAACTTCTATCACAACGGAATACAAAAGCTTGTAGTTTGATATGACAAGTGTCTTAATATTGGTGGTAATTATCTGGAAAAGTAAATAAAACTATGGTTTTTCATGTATAAACAAAATTGTTGCAAAAAGTTTAGTGTTTTTTTTTTAATATCAAAACGGTAAGTACTTAAAAAACACCTCTTAACTGTAATGTTATAGAGAGTAAAAACTTTGTAATTTGATGAATTATTTGACTCGTATTTGTTTTTGTTACCTGTTTCAGAATTATGAGAATGAAACCGGCAAAGCAAAATTTAAAGATTCCCAGTTTCTCGTCTTTGTGAATAGGATTCTGGCGTTCATTATGTCTGGCATGTACATCTTCAGCACACGCCACCCGCGCCACAAGGCTCCGCTCTATAAATATTCCTTCTGCTCCTTCAGTAACATTCTCAGTGCGTGGTGTCAGTACGAGGCTCTGAAATATGTCAGCTTTCCAACTCAGGTGCATTATATTTCACTTAAAAATATATATTGATGGTAACAAATAATAATGTAATTTTTCTTATTTACCATTTGAATGCCATGATCTCCTACAGAATCTCTTTTGTGTTATTTTGGTGACTATGCTTACCAAGAGTGAATTGTTATTTATGAAATAGAAAATTAACAACCCAATTTGAACCAAAAGGAGAAAGGGACAGCAACACGTCCCACTAAAAATATTTCACTGTTATAATGTGATATTGTTTTAAACATTAAGTAATAAATTATATATTTATATTGCACAGTAAAGATTTGATATTAAGGTTGTAAAAAATATTTATAGGTTTATTTTTATTGTGAATATTGTATACTTGGGGCGCATTAACCTGTTTAACATCAAAGTTGTGTTGTTCTGTACTAACAATATTCACATTTTTATATATTTTGTTCTGTTCACATCGCAACGTGAGTGTAAAACCGAAACAAGTGCAAATATACAGTTTGGAGATATGGGAGTTTAAAAACTTCATATTGCTTGGAAAAACTGTTTTTTTTAATAAACCAATGATTTTTGGTTTATAGGTATATTACTTTAAACTGAAAATCATTGGTTTATTAAAAAAAAAAAAAACAGTTTTTCCAAGCAATATGAAGTCTTTAAACTCCCATATCTCCAAACTGTATATTTGCACTTGTTTCGGTTTTACACTCACGGTGCGACATGATGATTTTTTCCTTCTATTTTCCCTATTTGTAATATAAGGATGAACATTAATTATCATAAAACTCCTATCATACTGTACTTTTATATACTTCTTCTCTATATATAACTAGTGATATACAATATATAAATATGTATTTATTTCAGGTCTTAGCAAAAGCATGTAAAATAATCCCCGTAATGATGATGGGGAAAATGATATCCCGCAACAAGTACGAGTACTACGAGTACGTGACGGCGGGGCTCATCTCCCTGGGAATGGTGTTCTTCATGATTGGGAGTAGTGATGACAACAAAGGTAAGCCATATTGGTTGGCAACAGCTTCCTCGTCCTGGCCCTAGCAGTTATATTGAGCAGCCAGGATGTTTGCTTCCTGCCTTAGGATCGTTTGGAGAGGGCGGTATTTCTCTCCACGCAGCATGTCCTTGATAGATTTATTGACAAAATTAGACAAACAGATGTTTTCATTCGTATTAATGATATGTACTATGTTATTTAATAGTGAAGACAGTGACCACCATCTCAGGAGTGATCTTGCTGGCGGCATACATGATGTTTGACAGTTTCACATCAACGTGGCAAGGTGCCCTGTTCAAGTCCTACTCCGTGACGCCGGTGCAGATGATGTGCGGAGTGAACCTCTTCTCCTGCCTTTTCACCGGCGTATCCCTCGCACAGCAGAATGGCTTTGCGGACTCCCTGCAGTTTATGGTGGATGTACGTACATATTATAAATATTTTCAATAAATAATGACACCACTCCGGTGGGTTAAGGTGATGAGACAGCTCGGTCATAATATATTAAATAGGAAAACTTTTTTTTTTTAGGATTAAATATAATATAAAAATGTAAAAAAAAAAAAAATGTAGAGTAATATAGTTTCATTCGCCCCAAAGGGTTGCTCCAACCATTTAAAAAAAAATCACTTTCATTAAGATGGAACACATCGATGTTATTAAAGCACTTATAGTACATGTCACATATCTGGTACATTGCCGCACTTTGAGCGTAGTTAGTCTGATAAGCAGGAAGGTGGAATATTTGGTTTGCAGTGTCTTGTGCGAAGCATAGGGGTATTCAGTAATAACTTGCTAAGAAGTTCAGAGTTGTCTATTTTGAAGTATATAACATCATATCGTTAATTGTTCGCCTATTTTCGAGAGAGAGTCCAAGGAATAAAAAGCGAGGGCAGAATTATAATTTGTGAACGACCTGCACATTTTGAAATTGATGTGTTATATGAAAGTTTTTTTTTACTCTTTCAATGCGTTGAATATGCGCTGCATAGTAAGGAGACCAAACAGGAGATACGTATTTGAGTAGTGAGCGAACCATGGTTGTATAAAGAACTTTGAGGGCTGTAATGTTCTGGAAGGGTTTGCATGTATGTACGCAATATGAATCCTAATGTTCTATAAGATTTGTCTAATATACCATCAATGTGACTCACAAAGTAAGTTTCGAGTCCATTGTGACTCCGAGATCTCGCACGCGATGAGAGTTAGATAATCTTGTGTTGTTAATAAAATAGTCGTGATTGTGCGGGTTTATTTTACGAGAAAACGAAAGCTCGAGACATTTGTCATATATATTTTGAACGTGTGTTAAGATGGAAGTCATTATACAAACAATTGGCAAACGATAATGATAAATATTATAACGAATGTGTCTGTATCCGTCCACAGTATCCGGCCTTCATATTTGACTGTGTGCTGCTCTCCGTCAGTTCTGCGGCCGGCCAGCTTTTCATATTCTACACTATTTCTACTTTTGGACCCATCGTGTTCACCATTATCATGACTTTAAGACAGGTGAGAGACTCGTTACATTATGGCCCCAATTATGAGTGAATTGACTTGCTACATGTGTGCAATGTGATCATGGTATTTTATAATTTTGCAGGGTATAGCTATACTTCTATCGTGCATTACATATCAGCACCACATCACGCTGCTCGGAACAATGGGCATAGTGGTGGTGTTCGCGGCCGTCTTCTTGAGGGTTTACTGCAAGCAGAGATTACGGGCATTACGGAAAAGAGTGGAAAGTACGTACAAGGCGAGAGCCATTGTGTGAGGCACGCAAGAGGAATATGGAGTTGCCTATGACATAAAATAAGATAAGATACTTTAATCAGGTTAATCAGGGCATCTTTTCTTAATATGGTCTCTAGGCCAGCAGTAAACACATTCGCACATACCCCTGATGAAATGCTTATCTCAATAATGTGGCTAGATATGTTTAATCCTGAATTTTAAAATGCGCCACTTATCTCGCTCGTAAAAAAAGAGTGAACGTAAACATTGGATGTTTAAAAGTAGAGTGTTGTCAAAGGGTGTATTAACAAAATCAGTATTGAATATGCCAGTTCAAGTGTTAAACACAACCCGTTTGATGTCAATATTGTCCTGTTTTATGTGGTTTATTGTTAGCTATAATTTTTATTGTGTAGGTAAAAATAGGCTCCAATATTATCTACGTGGGTTTTAATTCAGTTAACAAACAAAATTTAAGTTTATACGTACATATGAAAACTTTTTGTAATTCATATTATTTATTGTATAAATATAAGTTTCATTTTTATATTCATAGATATGTATTTAACATGCCAGACGGTGTGTAAACGCAAACATTTTTATTACATTGTTTAAAATATTTTTTCTTCTTTTTTATGATTTCTTATTTCTAAAAGTTTTCCGTTACCAGAAACAGAAGACCCAAACTGCAGCTTTACATCGTTAAGTCGTTTCACGTTATTGTATATTTCCTTTGGAGTTATGTTTACCATGTTTTAAATTATAGTTTATGTACATATTCCGCATTCCTTTTTTATTATCATGAAGAATGTTGCGGGCATTGTTAGATGTACTGCTAAGGCGAGTGACCTAATCCTTCCGGGGCCTGATTGTTGATATTGTCCTTGGATTGTAGTTGTATATGACATGACAGTAAACAGAAGCGCCGTCTAGTCGTCCACTGAACTAAATGAGTAAAGCAGCCTGCCTAAGTAATAAGTTTAAATTATAAATATGCAAAGTTGAGTGGTGATCGGATGGATCGTATTCATTACACTCTACGCATGCCTTATTGAAACTTTGTCAATTCACTGTAACTTTTAAATTATAGAGAAGCATATTTATTCGTTTCCAATTCAATCAAATGCTAAACTGTAGCGATGCACTACGCACGCAATTTATGAACCGAAGTAAACTATCAAATCCGCAACGCATAACCTAATTTTAAAACCAGGATTATTTATTTTGAAAGAATAATGTATTTGTAATAATAGCCTGAAACCCATACTTTTTGTTCTCAGAAATATTAATAAAGATCATCTATTTGTTTTAATAGAATTTACTTATTAAATATTTTTCTACTTTTGAAAGATTTGTATGTTGTTTGGTTGACTAAGGATGTTGCATTTTTCTGTGGTTTGTTCAATATATACACAATCTGGTTATTGATTGAATTTGTATAAATCAAAATACAAATTTTCTATATTAGTTTATTTATCTCAACTTATTCCAAAAAATATATATCTTCTCATCAGGAGAACGATAAAAACTATTCATATCAATCTCTCGGAGACAAAGGTAAAATATGTCTATTGTTCGCAATGAAAGCCTAGTTGACGAGTGACCTAGCACACGAGTCTAGAGTGTGTTCTTATTATTATTATTATTCTGTTATTGACTGCCACCCTCAGATTAGATTTGAATTATATAGTTTATCATTATAATTTTGTTTTCTACCGATAATATATTCCGCTATTTTTGTACAAAATGATAGTTATAAATTATATTATATGAAATTTTATGATTGACAGTACTTATTAAAATAATTTATAATTGTTTTGTTTTCAAGTACATTAGAAATGTTCTTCGGTGTATTGATGGAGTGCTTTGTCTCCTTCCTGATGAAGGTCTCAAACACCAAAAATTCTTAAAATGTATTGTGAAGTGTACATATAGTGTATTCGAAATACAGCATTATTTTAAGAAAGTCGTTTTATTGTTTATCCCCCAGAGATATTGTCGGAAGTGGTGGACTAAAATGTTAGCATTGGGCGCTATTCCCATCAGGATTGATGGTGTGAGCTGATTCCTAAGATAAACTGCACAAATCCAGCACACTTTGATCTAAAATTTGTTTTGTTTGCCCACTCACTACTTATTATGAATAATATAATCGAGGTACACTGAGGAAAACATAGCACAACCAAGCCTTGTCAGAAAAGTGCACGATATGATGTATGAATGTTGAGGTAAGAAAAGTATGTCTGGCTAGAACAATGCGGTGATCTATCTTCTCTGCCCACTCTCTCGAATAGTGAACCCAAAGATATTGCTTACAAAATAAACATTCACTCTTGTTTACACATATATTTTGTACATATGATTAAGTGGACAGATTTTCTTAGTAAGATTTTTGCATATAGATATGAAGAGATGGATTTCCACACACTCATTTCTCCAAACTGATTATTATTTTCCAGCATGGAGAGCAATCAAACTCTGAACATGATCACTTTGAATTACAACGTTTAAGGAATATCATGTTTTGTCTTGCTAGGGCCCTATTCGGGATATAAAATAAAATATTTAGGCACACAACAATTTTATTTCAGTGATTAAAAATGGAAATATACTTTGTGGCTTACTTAGCATTAAACATAATAATCTTTGGTCTTTGAATAGATCAAGATGTGGAGGATGCCAGGTGACTAGAGGTGTTTAAACTAAGAACATATACGAGGGAGTATTCTGGAGGGATTCTGAAGGCATCTGAGGGGAAAAAGGTAAATGAGCTGCCTCACTATACTCGCTGCTAGACGAACAACTTGTCATGATTTAGCTTTTATTCTTCTATACTTTTTTGATTAGCCATTCTCTTATAACACCTTTACTTATCTATTCCGAGATATAATTATTTAACATTATATAAATCATCAAAATTAATTGCACTTGGGGTAAGTCTAAAAATAGAGTCAGGAGGATATTTAAAAATACATCAACTACTTGGACAAAATATGATCACAATACGTTATTGGACAGTGGAAGGACCAATTATAATGTTTTATTCTAAATATTATTTAACACATCTCTAAGGCCATGGGTTGGAGTCAAACCTACAGGTTACACAAAGAAAACACTTAATAACATAAATAGTGAAAATTACTGGTTCAATTACCTCTGCTGGTGAATTTGATATTTTCTTTAATTGAATTTATGCGACTCCTTTACCATTATATTAAGCAGTTACTTTTGGTCATTCAAATTTATTTTATTATTAACCTCCTTTTTAGGAGTTAAATAAACACATACTCACTAGATATTGCCAATTATCAAAAATAAGGTAAATTCAGTACTTCTGCATTTTGAAATGCTTATAAGTCAATATTACAAATATTAGTTTAGGAGAACAATTAAATATAACTATGTACATATAAAATACTGTAAAGTCAACACTTGGTAATAACCATACATAAATGCTTACATTGGATGCATTACATTATTTTTAATCAATTACCTGATATCAACATTTTAGCACCACTAAAATAATGGTTTTATTTAATCTTGGTCAAATCCAAAGAGTTTTTACGTTTTCTTAGTTACAACATATGATACATTTTGAATCAAAGCTCCGAGACATATAGATAATTGTGAGTAACTATTATGCATATATAATGTAGGTACATCTGAGATACCAATTTAGAAATAATTTCAATATTAAAATACTTTCTGTTCAATAAAAATGAAATAATAAACAATATACATAAATCTCCTTCTACCTATTGGTTATAAAAACTCTTTGGTCAAATCCTTCCCCGCACATTAAGGGATATGGGATATGTATAGTTACATATAGGCTCAATCATAGGAAGGCGGGCGGCACATGGTTATTACAAAAAGAAAGGCAAAAAACAATTCTGTGGCTTGCAGAGTCAGCATCAGCGCGCACAACACGTATTCCAGGCGGAGGATGAACGTCTGGAACACCAGGAAATAGGCAACTCCCAGAGCGGACGGAATCGTCAGGATAATTGAAAAACAAACTGGTATACCTGAAATACACAAAACATTGATAAATACTAGGATATAAAAGGTTTTAAAGGAGAAACAAGCATGCGTTTTCTATTTAATTTAACTACACCATCTACTTACTATGTTCACTTAAGTTTCCCCTTCTCCCAAGAATAATTCTTATAGTTTCGGTGATGCAGAGGGCGACAAGAAGCCCCGCTTCCGTACCTAGAGTGTTCTCCGGATAAGGCAGATTGACTGCCTTGAGAACACCCATTCCCAATTCACAAGCCGCGAACATTCCAAAGTAAAAAGAATTTAAATATAACAAAATTTCATAAGTAAGACTTGAATTCACCATTTTTATGTATTTCTTACATTAAATTTCAATTTAACTTATTGAAAAGAGCGTTTCAAAATACTCAAGATTGTAAAATATCCCGAATATAAACGTTCTAATTCAGATTGGCCACAAAACGGAACTTGGTTAAAAATAGAATATACTCCGGGTGTTCTATTCCCGATTTGTTTGGATATTTGTGTTGTTATGACATATTTTAGCAGGAGCAGGAACCTATCGACTAGTTGAAAAATGGATATGCGCAAGCGTGAAAAAACTTTTTACAAGCAATCTGATTGGTTGTTTTAAATTAATATCCTGTAGGCAGAGCCAGCGTGACTCGATTTTTTTAGTTTTAGGTACCAAATAACATTATGTTTTCATTGAATTGATGCTCATTAATGAAATTTATCTGTAGATTTCGGCAGTTAACTGTCGTCGTCTATGTGTTTTATTAGAGAATCTTTCACACATTTCTTTAAAGAAAAAAGTAAACAATCTAATCGTTCTTTTAATTTAAAAGTAAAAATTCACCATGGGGAATAATTTCGTGTCTTGAAATGAAGAAAAGAACATATTATTCTACAGGAGAGTTATCGAGTTTGTTTAGTACAGCAATTTTCTTGTTTGAAAATCTTTTTCATTTTATTTATTAAATTTTCCTTCCTTAAAAATAAATATACTCAAACCAATGTATTAAAATGGTGTGAATAAATCATTAGGTGTTATATTATTTTTGTTTTGTTATTATATCTTATATCATTGTATTTTAGATTTTCTCGTATTTTGTGAACGTTGGACGATCGAAATGTGCGCGGGAGATGCCTATTGGTGGCGATGAGGTTCGCAAACCATCACACCGCGTCTCCCGCGGGGGCGAAAAGAGAAGGTTGGAGTGCCGCATCGGTTAAAGTGTGGCAGTCCATTCTTTCTGCCTACCCCTTCAGGGAGACGGCGTGATGGTTAGTTAGTTAGTTATAAATCAAATAATAGTAAGTCAAAAAGTCTTTTTCATTCAAAATACATCGAATTTCATTTTTTGGAGGGCCTCCATATGTATATGTTGAGTTACCAATGAATACGATTTAACAAATTAACTTACTCACCATCACACCGTCTCTCCGAAGGCGTAAGCATAATGGATGGACCGCCACACTGTTCTTTCTTGGCAATTAATATAATTATTACAGGTATTGCTCTACTTCCTTCGTAAACAATTTTAGATATTTAAATATTCGCGGGAATAATGTAATCGCCATTTTCTTTCTGCGTGAAATACTCAGAAAGTTTGCCTATAGCAAAAGAGGGGTGGAGATTTTTTCCATTTGACGTTTTTTGAACAAATCAAAAAGATTGCCATTATTCTGTTAAAATATCCCAACATCAGTCCATTTTTGCATTTAAATTATTTTTGTTCGGAATTTGTTGAAATAAGTATATGCCTATGGCCACATCTTGACATCCATAGATAAGAGAAGTGACGGCTCCTCGAATGATAAGGAGGGGTGTGGCTAAATTCGAGGATAAATGATACAATAAATCATACGTACTCGAGAAACGACGCTGACTAATTGTGACTCATGTATACGACGACCTATTGACAATGATTAGATGCCATTAACGCTGATAATTTAGTTCTGTCGAAGCGTTGAAAGTGAGCGGGATTCCGCGTTGTGTTTCTGTCAAACTGCGTTAAAAGTGAACACCACTATAATGGATCCTTTGGCGCAACAGTTAGCCGAATTAAATATCATAAACAAAGAGTTGCAACTTGGCTCGTCAGTTTCTTATGGGCAATCTCCCGGAAAGAAAGTAGCTCCCGCAGTTCCTCCGAAACCTAAGAAATCTCAACCCCAAGTGCCACAAAGCTATAGCGTGAAGACTGCGTGCGAGCCGTCATACTCTACGCGACTTCAGGGTAGCAGCGAGAACTCTGGCAGCTATTTGTATTCCAATGTGCCTCCCATGAAGATGAACTACCAGAATTCCAGTTACAACAAACCGTACAGGCCGCCCACTAATGTAAGGAGTGCGGATACCAGATTATATAGCAACTTGTTGCCTCCCGGAGGAACCAATCATGTGTACAGTAATGTGCCCTACGGAGGCAACAGCGAGGAGCTGCCACCGCCGCCCCCCCTGGACCTGCAAGGGACTACGGGATATCTGGAGAGACCATCGGGACTAGAAGAGATGCCTCCACCGCCCAGCCCTGTCAGCTCTAGCTATAGTGAACTGCGGCGGGCCACTGATGTCAGCTATCCCCCCGGTCCACCCTTCCCGCCTTCCGGCTACCCGCCTGACTATGGCACTTACGGTGGGTCACAGGCCTCTTCCACATACGAGTCTTTGTACGAACCCATCAACCCGCGCCCACCCAGCCAGATGTCCTCGCGCTCCAACTTCTCCCTGTACGCCCCCTATGGGGGAGGCTCGCAGGGCGCGTCCGCACAGGCACCTCCCAAGGAGGCCGAGGTAGATGCGCTCACTTCTCTGCTGGTGCAATCTATGGGTGGGGGTGGAGGGGATGCGCCCGACAGTGATGTGTACGGCGTGTGCGTTAAGTGTGGTGAGAAAGTAATTGGGGAGACGGCCGGTTGCACCGCCATGAACGAGGTTTACCACATTCGTTGTTTTACCTGCTGTCATTGTGCAATCAATCTCCAGGGCAAACCTTTCTACGCCCTTGATGGGAAGCCGTATTGTGAGGAGGACTATCTTAACACATTGGAGAAATGCTCGGTGTGCATGAGACCCATTCTGGATCGCATATTGCGTGCCACGGGGAAGCCGTACCACCCGGCCTGCTTCACTTGCGTGGTGTGCGGTAAAAGTCTGGATGGGATCCCCTTCACTGTGGATGCCACTAACCAGATCCACTGCATCGAGGACTTCCACAAAAAGTTTGCTCCGCGGTGCTGTGTTTGCCGGCAACCTATCCTGCCGGAGCCGAGTCAGGAGGAAACGGTGCGCGTGGTGGCTCTGGACCGCAGTTTCCACATCTCCTGCTACCGCTGTGAGGACTGTGGCCTCTTGCTCTCTTCGGAGGCGGAGGGCCGCGGCTGTTATCCGCTGGATGACCACATCCTGTGCAAGAGCTGCAACGCAAAGCGTGTCCAGGCACTCACCAGTCGCATGACCACAGAACTCTAAACATTCCCACAATGACTCATTGCCATATTCTAAAGCTATAATATGAACTCTTTTTATATATGAATTACATATTCTTATATATTTCTACTTTTGTTAGTTTTAGTTGGAATGCTTTTCAGGGCTCGTGAAACTGGCTTGCAGCATTTTAAATGTGATTTATTCTTAGGTTTTTATTTTTGATATTGTGTACTTTTACATTTTTATTAAAATGATTTTTAAGGAACTATTTGAATGAAAAATATTGTATTTGTGATAGTGTAGTTTTAATAATAGTAGACTGTCAAAAATATGTTCCTTTGTGAATGTCAGTATTGTAATATAAAAAAAAAAACAATTTTGGTATTTTATTTCTATGAAAACTTGCATTTTAAACACATCATGTGATTGCTCTAATGAAGTTGGATCAGAGCAGAACCTGATTACATATTAATCTATCGCCACTGTGGCACATACCCTGCTGGAAGGTATGTGCCTATAATGTTACGCAGTGAAACGCCATCTCGCATGACAACAGCAAGACTTCTCAATAGTCTGACTCCTTGGTGTCAAAGAGTGGTCCTCATGATCCCGCAAGTCCTGAGCAATATGATCACTGACATTACCATCAGGGTCATAGAAGACAGGTAGAGGGCGTATGGCGTATCTTCGGCGTAACAAAACCATAACCCACCAGCTAAAGGAAGGTAACCCCTATAGAAAATAGGAAAAGGCAATGGGGTACCACTCCAGTAACTCTACCCAGAAAGTCACTGGCCAGAAAGCATTCGCCACAGCGATCGCCAACGGCAGGGTGACCTGACATGGCACTATAAGAAGAAGAAGCTTGGTCAGTCGTTTATAAATACAAGTGGTTTTTGTACATTTATTTATGTCTACAAAAAATAATTATTCCAAATAAAAGTAATCGTTTACAATGCCTTGGTTTCCTATAAAAGTATGTCTAAATTTTCTATCATTGATGAATCCACCAATAAATGAAATAGGTGTTCATTGAAAGGTTTTTTGTTTTCGATTTTCATACTACAAGATAATGGCATCTTATGAATAACAGTATAAATTTTCTTGGAGCATTTTTTCCTAGACATCTATTTTATTTTATGGGGGTGACATTATCAAATGTGGTAGAATAAAATGCGTGTTTGTTTATATACTCGAGTTAATGGAGCAGAAAGAGTTAATTAAGGTAAATAATTTGTTAACTAATATTAAAATATTTTTCTTTGAATATAATTGAAAATATTGAGAGATTATTTACAATACTTTAATATCATAAAAGAACAAAGTGAACTCAGATATTTTCTTTACGAAATTGTCAAGAATGTTAATAGTTGAATACCACCCTTTTTTGCTTTTCCCGATAGAGAGTTCTATGTGCTGTGTCTCGATCAATTGGCCTATGTACATGAAAAATACGCTCTGTATTGAGATCACATTCATCCATGATACTCAAAAATTTCTTATGGAGGCCTCATTATTATTTTTATTGTCAGTCTTGTCTATATCTGCTTGTTCACTTTATTTACTTCTTGTTGTTCAATAAATTACACATTCGACAGACTCAGAATGAGATTCGACCAATTCATCGACATATTTTATTGATGCTTAAATCATTCATTCATCAACTATTTCACTTGTGATTGTTTCTGAAGATTCTTTAGGGATTCGATAATGTCATATGAATCCCCAATTGATGCAAAAGATTGACCCCCTGAAAGCGGTCAATCTTTTGTCAGTCAATAATGACAATGAAGTTTATGTGTCATTAATTTATTAATGTTTTAAACAGATGAATCAGGATTGTTGCGTAATTGTGCCAACTTAGAACATGCTAAAATCGAGGGTCGAGTTTGTTATATACATATGTGTTTTGAATGAACAACATTATTCTTCAGATTATTTTTCATGGCAGCTGGGCAAAAGAGACTGGGAGCAAAAAGTGCAGGATCAAGGAGCTTGAAGTTATACCGTTATTAAGGAGACTAAAACTCTTCAAGAGTTGTAGGATAATTTGAAGTAGGTTATTTTTTATTACTTCTTCGGTGAAGAATAATAATAATATGTTATATTAATTCAAGCAATTTTCAACTATTTTCAAATATTTGTTTACAATACAAAGTCAAAGTGAAGCATGTGGCCTTGAGTGCTCCTTCGAAGAGAGTCGAGGGCGGATATAGGGTTTATGTAAAGTGTCCATGTTTTTTCAGTCAGGTCTGTTTCAATAATGAAAGATCAGTGAATATCGACCTTGTAGAATGACACTTATGATTTAAGAAAGAAGACTGATTCCGAGGGAAATAGAAGAACAGAAATGTCTGGACAGGAAGTTGGTGGGAGAGAGGATCAGCCTCACGCAGAGGCCATTTTTTTTGGCAGAGTGTGTGGTGGGTAATCCGGGAGGAATTTTGGTCTAGAGGGAGGGGAGGGGGGCTTAATTGGGCGAAACGTACAGTGGTTTTAATGGCAAGAGACGCATTTGGGTACTATTACGAATTAATTTGGATTTTTATATTATTAAGAATAATAATAAAATATTCGGGAATGAAATTATTAAAATTCATGGAGATAATTTTACAGGAATCATTTTTCCATTAGTCCCTAGATTATAATAAATATTTATTTGTGGTCCTTATATAAATTGTATTACAAACTATTTATTTCATAATATTTGCCATGAATGTACAAAATTATTTAGTAAGAGGTCTCAACATATTTATAATAATGTGCTTATAATATTTCTTTTTAATTTTGTGACTGATGTTAAGTATAAACCTTTTTCTTCTCCTGGAGCCGTGTATAGTTCTCCCGACGTCGATGATCATTGTAGCGAAAGCATCTCTGTCCTGGAACAGGTTCTCAACTCTGCTAATTTCTGTCCACTCTCTTATATTTCGCAGCTAGGACGGCTGCCTTTTGTCAATTCCCCGACGTCTTTTGTTTTTTGCCATGATTATCAGCTTAAGGAGGTGGTATCTTTATCCCCTTAGCACATCACATGAGTATAAATAATATTACTTAAGTGACATTAATAATTATTAAAAATATATAATTTATTAGGTTCGTTTCTGTCGGAATCTAGAAGGCAATGAAAAAAATTACCCCATTTTCGATATAAAGTACTTACGTACAAAGTTAACAATTTCAATATTTTGAAGGTAGAGTGCGCCAGTATGTTCCGGTGGCCATTTTAGAAAAAACATAACCCCTTTTCCGGTCGTGTTTCAACGATGACGGGGTTTAGTAATAAGGTTTGTCAATATTTTTATTAAATTTTGCAGTTTTCTTTGTGATTTAGTCAGAAAATAGTAAGTATAATTAATTTCTGTAAAAGTCTCTAATATAAAGTACCCAAATATCACGCTTTTCGTACTTCAAATGCAATTGTCAAAAATATGTCCATGGCCGGGCACACGTGTTCGTTTGCCTTTGCTCGTGTCTGTTTTGACATAAATTTTTTGGAACTCTAATTGTGACGTATTAATATTTTCACTGTATTCGCTAAATCAGGTATCCGTGTTTGGATTTTAGGCGCTACTTATCGATGGACGGGGCCATTTGCTTGGCCGCCTGTCGGCAATTATTGCCAAGGCGCTTCTCGAAGGAAACAGAATTGTGGTGGTGAGATGCGAGCAGTTGAACATCTCTGGCAACCTCTTCAGGTGAGCTGTTAATTGTTTTACATTCTTATGTGTTCTATAAATAAACGCCAAATATGTGGTAGCTGGCGTAAGGAAATGATTTATTTCTTCCAGTTTTTCAAAGTTTCGCGGTTTATTTTAATCAGTTTCAAATTAAAAAGTGTTCTGAATGATTCTATTAGAAACCATTGAAATATACTGAATAGTGATTTGAGATCCCTCGGAGTTCCGCGGCTAGCGAACCAATAAACAACAATATGACAAGTTGTTCATTCCCCCAGTATCAATCAACTGGCGGAAGTATTCATTGGATAACTTTTCATTATTGAACTATTCTATTTATTTCTACAAATAATTAGACAGATTAAACAGAAATACATCTTGCCCCTTAACTTATAATAAAATGTATTGTAAGGAAGTATTCAAGCATGTTATGTATGCTTTCAATTGTCAAACCACGAGATTCATGAAACCCAATTGAGTATGAAAAAAAAATATGTTATTAATATTATTGAGTTGTGACATTTTATTAATTTCATTGAAAATGTTCATGCTTCGTTGTAACCTTATTTGTTCTACTTAAGATTCGAAATAGGTTGTAATTTGGACCAATTAAAAGTAATCTCTAAACTTGGTGTTGATCAAAATGATGATGTTTTTGGGTAATTTGCGACTGAGTTTCAGTGCTGATAACTTCTTAAAAACCTGATTGAACTTTCCTAAGGTGGTGT
This sequence comes from Lepidostoma basale, assembly GCA_022606425.2. Classification (NCBI taxonomy): domain Eukaryota; kingdom Metazoa; phylum Arthropoda; class Insecta; order Trichoptera; family Lepidostomatidae; genus Lepidostoma; species Lepidostoma basale. The sequence continues at coordinate 65,385 of JAHDVF020000133.1, forward strand.
GATGTGCTCTGTGTATGGAGATAAATTTGGACCTGTGGTGAGATGACAAGTGTCATGTTTCAGGAACAAGCTGAAGTTCATGGCTTTCCTGCGTAAACGCTGCAACGTGAACCCGGCGCGTGGCCCCTTCCACTACCGAGCCCCCTCCAAGATCTTGTGGAAGACCATCAGAGGTAAACCCTAATGTTACTTTCTGCTTCGGTGCTGTTGACAAGTACAAAGAAAGAATATATAGTTGTGTTATGTAGTAAATATAGCGACTTCTATATATTCTTTATTCACAGTCTTGCAATGGTGTCCAATTATAGTTTTAGTAAAGCAAATGGAACAAATCATCCCTTGCATAAACCAACACAATGTTTCCATCAGATGTAAGGAGAATAGCCACAAGCTTCTAATAGGAGAATAGCCACAAGCTTCTAATAGGAGAATAGCCACAAGCTTCTAATAGGAGAATAGCCACAAGCTTCTAATAGGAGAATAGCCACAAGCTTCTAATAGGAGAATAGCCACAAGCTTCTAATAGGAGAATAGCACATCTTCGAAAGCCAGAAGATCCAAATCCGTATCAATTATAATAAAATTTAACAATCTATGTCGAAACATGAATTTCAATATATTAAATTGGGAATTCTTTAATTTGAAACTTGTGATTTGTAGTCTGTACAGATAGAAGTACTTAATATTCTGTTATCAATGATTATTATATTTTTTACCTACATTATTTGAGTAAAATGAAAATACAAATAAATGAGATAACTGAAAAGAACTGCACTGATGGAAATAGCCGCTTGAAAAGATTACTAAGTGTTTCTCACGTGGTAGGAATGCTGCCGCACAAGACGGAGCGCGGGAAGGCTGCCCTGCGCCGCCTGAAGACGTACGAGGGCTGCCCGCCTCCGTACGACAGCCGGCGCCGCCTGGTGGTGCCCGGCGCTATGCGCGTGCTCTGCCTCAAGCCCGGCAGGAAGGTAATACTTTATTCTTATGCGAAATACAAGTCATTTGAGAATACTTTACTTCACAAACACTCAATATTGACGAACTTTGTGGCAGAGTAGCATTATCTCTGACTGCCATACCGAAGGTCCCGGGTTCGATTCCTGGCGATAGCAGTGTGATTGTCACACTGTCTTTGGTCTGGTGTAGAATTCACGTGACAATAAAAAAGTGTTTGATTAGCTACTTATCACATGTCATGAGAATCAAAAACAATTTGTATACAGTAACTGGGTTAAAACAATCTCTTGTATACAAAAAGAAAACATATCTTTCGCCGTGATGTTTCATTTGGGTAATTTGCGACTGATTATCAGTGCTGAAAACATAATTAAATGACTGAGCCCGCTCTCTGCTGAAGTGTGCCGTCTGTCCTTTGTTCCCCGTGTGAAGTGTCGGTCTTGTTGCAGTACTGCCACGTGGGAAGGCTGTCACATGAAGTGGGCTGGAAGTACCGCGATGTTCTCAGGACTCTGGAAGGAAAGAGGCGTGTCAAGACAACTAAAGCAGTCCTCCTCCATAAGAAATTGAAGGTAAAAATCACACTTAGTTCTGAAATATTTTATCCATTCGAATATGAATTTCTTTGTGAGTTTTGTTCAAGAATTTTTATCAAATAAATATATAAATCAATTCTATACAATAAGGACGCGTGGTACCCGCTCAAACTGATTTATGATTTTTTTTTTCACATAAAAGTTTTATATTATCAGTAAATGGATTATTTTTAGTAACATTTTTATTTTACTATTAGATTTTTTGATAAATGAATGAAAATCAATTGACATTGATATGAACAAAATATTTCATCCGATGATTAATAACATTTACCTACATTATTTGATGTGACGTGATATGAACCACTCATTTTGAATGAGGATGATCAGAGCCTGAGGGGTGTGGAAGGGTGTTGTGGTGGCGATGCTAAGCGATGGTTTGTGACTTTCCAGAAAATCACACGGGAGGCGGGAGCCAAGGTGGCCAAGGTGGCGGCCCCCTACACGGCTGTCATCCAGTCCTACGGCTACAACTAACCTAGAATTAAACAATTATATACAAAATCTGAATAAAATGGGACTGGATCCCCTGTCCTTCTATACTGACTTTTTATTTTATTCATTGGAGGGTTTGTTTACATTCAATCAGTTGTATCCGCCAGATGATAGTCACTGAGAATATAAAGATTTATCAATTGTTTTGCATTGTTTTAAAAAAACTTAATGTGATGTAAACTTTTTGAAATACTCGTACATGTAACTGCTCTCGGTGATGTTTGTTTAAGCCTAAATCATTGAAATCATAAATATGGCTGAAACAATATGGGGTCATTCATATTAGCCTAATAACGGTGATTTTAGCTTTTACCAAACTGATTTCCTGCTGGGTATGCTGGACTACCAATCATTTGAAATTAGTTGTGTAGTACTTTTTGCTTCTTGTGTGACCACCTGTACAATTGGGTGAGAAGGAATGTGATGTTCGATAATAAATTGGTTAAGATGTTTTATTGTGAGTTCATTCTACAGCTGAGTGAAATGGTAATGTAATATCGGGAAGCATTAACATTATTTGTGCTGTATTTCTGGAACTGACACAGACAACTGACTAGAGGCCAGCAAAAGGTTTGTATTAACATAGGACGAAGGCGGGTGGTCCGGTTCTCGTACTTGTCCCCGTCGGCGAAGAGCCGCAGGTCCTCTCAGGAGCGGGGTAGTGTGGTGCGCGGTTGGTATTCTGAGAGGGAATATTACCTTGCAGCATTATTGCCGGAGTGGGGCAATAAGGGCTTCGTGTACGGTCAGTTTACTAGGCTCTCGCAATGGTCGTAGCTCGGGTCAAGAGGGAAACTTCGTGTCTAAACACCAGGGGTTCCGCACTGCTTTGTCTCAGGACTTTGTAGCACGGAGATACAAGAGGTCCCTTATCAGGCTCGTCCTCCCAGATCTTCCCTTCGAGACTTCCGAGAAGAAAAGTTGTTCCTCATCAGGTTGATCTTCACGGTTCTTCCCTTCGAAACTTAATTCACCAAGAAAAAAAGAGGTTCCTCGTCAGGTTGATCCTCAAGGTTCTCCCCTTTGAGACTTTAATTCACCAAGAAAAACTCATCAGGCTGGTTTCACAGTTCTCTGGCTGCCCTAGTATGGCTTATACGAGTAAAGAGCTCTGGAGCTTCGTCCCCTCCACTCTGCTGATGACGATAGCAGCGCTACCTTGGGAGTCATCCTTGGAACTAATTTGATGATAGCAGCGCCGCCCTGGGGATAATCTTTGGGACTAATATTGATGATATCAGTGCCAAATCGTGTTGAAGGTGAACTACTGGGCGGGTGGACAGCGCCTAGTCAGTGATCACAGGAATCATCCTTCAGACAGTGCCGCCTCATCTGGGTAATTATGGAACTATTCATTAGGGAATGATATCGGTAGCGGCCGGATAGTCGAGGGAGAGCTCCAACGCCTTGGCTACGCGGTCGGGTATCTTGGGAATCTTGGTTCGGCAATACTTGTGATCTAGGCCTTTGGTAGTACTTGCGCGGCGCCTGCGTCCGGCTGGCGGCGAGTATCACGATGTTAAGCTTATTATTTGGAGGTTGCCTGGTGCGCAGATAAATATAAAATTTTTGAAAATTCTGTCTGGTGACAGTTGGAACTATCCATTTGGGTGTGCATTTTTTTGAACTGATTTGTGGTCGAATACATAACTCAGGTATGTTGAATGACTCGACTTTGTCCCTGATGATTATCTGCAACAACGGCAACATAGATTATTTCACCTGCCACTGTGTAGAACTAATCTAAGATAATGTCCCTGGCAGGGCAATTTATCCTAAACCACATCTCTTCGGATGTGAACATTTTTTATGATTGTGAGGCTGCCCTCAGAAAGCATCTAACTCTTACATAATAAATTGGTATTTGTTTTTCTTGTTTTTCTAACTGTACATACTACATTGTTTCTTTTCACAACCGATTTTTCTTAAATTTTTTAATTGTCATAATTGTAACATAATCAATAGTGATATTTTTAAAGTGTTTTTATTTAAACAGTTAATTATTTTTTAATCGTATTAATGTTTTTTTTAACCTTATTGTTTCTATTTACTTCTTTTAAAAAAAAAATTCTGAATTAATTATTTTTTAATCATAATGCATTGGAAAATGTCTGTTATGTTAATGATTTTTTTAAAATAAATTGAAATTGAAATTAAAACAATAAAAACAACTTATTTATACAAGTCCCTGAATATTTGATTGATACGAATGGAAATCTCTGTTTTCTAGAAGTTTTGTATGAACATGTTTTGCCTGTCTAAGGCATTATCAAATGTTTGACTGAAAATGCCATAAACCTTAGAGAGTTGAAACATGTCATTCACATAAAATATAATAAAACTATTAGAAAAGAGATGTTTTCATTAGTATTAAATATTTAATATGGAGTTTTACATCTTTGTACACAGAAACAATAAATGAATGTTCTTGAATATTATTATGAATTAATAAAACAATGTAGGGATCTGTTTCCAGTAGAAAGAATGATAAGGATTTATTTCAACAAAAGGCTAGGAATATTACTTGTTAAATAACACAACTGATCCTATCATACTCTGCAATGCCGACCCTAACTGGTATTCCATGAATGCAGCCCTGGCCGAGAAATAGGTAGGATTTATGCACAAGATCCAAATTTTTATTCCTGGTGTCCTACACCAAATTTTATCATGTACAACAAAATCTCTGGTATAATATCTATCTCCTTAGATAAACATCGTTCCCTGGGTGCCCTCTGCCAGTGCCATCTTGACATTATATCAAGCCGCAATGTTCCTTGATATTGTTTATGGTTTGACTTGGGCGGAGGCCATGCATTCATTTGAGTCTCCTAGGGATTCGTACCGGTCGCTGTCGTTTATCAAGTGTATTTCGATAAATTTTTGGGTTTTCTTACATTATTTCTGGTAAAATCTTTACGAGAAATCATAAAAGGTGTGAATATATATGTATTTGATATGTCTGTGTTATAAATTTAAGTTTCAGTTGATATATTTCCTGTTTTCAGTATCACGTGTGATTTGAAATTTCGAAGTGAGTGCTTTTTGTGTTATTAAATTTAAACAGATATGTTTTTGTGATAAAACCATTATTTAATTAAATCAAAGTGTACTTAGGAAATTGAAAATAACTTTGTTTAATCCACTAATTATTAAAAAACACGACATGTTTCGGAGCATACATCCATCTTCACTCTAACCTGCATAACATGAGCTCTCGTTTATCAAGTGTATTTCGATAAATTTTTGGGTTTTCTTACATTATTTCTGGTAAAATCTTTATGAGAATTCATAAAAGGTGTGAATATATATGTATTTGATATGTCTGTGTTATAAATTTATGTTTCAGTTGATATATTTCCTGTTTTCAGTATCGCGTGTGATTTGACATTTAGAAGTGAGTGCTTTTTGTGTTATTAAATTTAAACAGATATGTTTTTGTGATAAAACCATTATTTAATTATATCAACGTGTACTTAGGAAATTGAAAATAACTTTGTTTAATCCACTAATTATTAAAAAACACGACATGTTTCGGAGCATACCTCCATCTTCACTCTAACCTCCAATGAGCTCTCGTTTATCAAGTGTATTTCAATAAATGTTTGGGTTTTCTTACATTATTTCTGGTAAAATCTTTATGAGAATTCATAAAAGGTGTGAATATATATGTATTTGATATGTCTGTGTTATAAATTTAAGTTTCAGTTGATATATTTCCTGTTTTCAGTATCGCGTGTGATTTGACATTTAGAAGTGAGTGCTTTTTGTGTTATTAAATTTAAACATATATGTTTTTGTGATAAAACCACTATTTAATTAAATCAACGTGTAATTAGTGGATTAAACAAAGTTATTTTCAATTTCCTAAGTATATAACTATGTAATTCCACAGTGTTAATGCCTTAGCGTTCAATAAGTTAAATCAACGTGTGTTATCAAAAACAAAATATTGTGTATTGAGATGCAATTCAAGCAAAATATTTCAATTTCAATTGAATAACCTCAAGTTTGCCGTTTGCAGTTGTTCTTTCAATATAGATTATTTACTCGTATATATTTTATTAATTTGTGTTAGTAATGTTGGATATTAAAAGTATAAATAATATATTTTTATTTAAATAAGTTATATGTTATCGTTTCGAATGTTATCATTTTTTTGTCATATATTCACAATGACTGTCTAATTTTTAGATGCCTAGAAAATGCTGTGTTCGCGGCTGCAAATCGAACTATGCAAATCAAGGGGAATATGTCTCCGGATTCAAATTCCCCCTCGATGCCGAAATGTGCAAAACTTTAATTTTAACCATTCTTTATTCACCCATGCGCTCCATATGTCCGAACCAACGAAGCGAACCTTTCATAATTTTGTTCATAATACCTTCTTTCGCTCTACACTCCTTCCTAATATCAGCATTTGAGATTCTGTCGTACATCGTTCTACCACACATACGTCTTAGGGACCTCATCTCTACCGCATTTATTCTGCTCTCATCTTTCTTCTGCCAGTTCCATGCTTCGCTTCCATACATAAGGGTTGGAACCAGAACTCCATTGTGAACGGCCATTTTCCCTTTCATTGATAAATTCTTGTTTCCAATAACTACTTTTAAAGCTCCATTCACTTTGTTACCCGCACCAACCCTTCTTTCAATATCACTGTCCGTTCGGCCATCCGCTGTGAACATGCTACCTAAATACACAAATTCACTCACCTGTTCCAAGTTCTCTTCATTTACACTTATATTACAAACTGTCATTTGCTCTTCCCTTTCAAAAACTAACACCTTTGACTTTCCGACATTCATCATTAAATCGTTCGACTTGCATACCTTATACATTCTCGACACCAAGACTTGTAATTCGTCCGCAACGAGAACGGCATCGTCCGCGTAAAGCAGACAGTTTACAGACAGATCACTCATCTTAGCACCTGTAAAACTCCATATTAAATAATTAATATGAACGAATACGTCAGTTTTTCTAGATATTTTATGGGAATGATATGTTTCGCCCTTCTAAGGCATTATCAAATGTCACATTTGATAATGGCTTAGAAGGGCGAAACATGTCATTCCCATAAAATATAATAAAACTTCTAGAAAACTGACGTTTTCATTCGTATTAATTATAGCGATATTCATGTTTGAGAGCTAGAAATGAATTTGTTTGACAAATAATCGAGGTGGCTTAGAAGGTAAGCAGACTGAAATGGCAGTGAGCTGGCCATATTTGTCGGAGGACCGACTGGTGACGTGCGTTGGGAAAGGTTTACGTTCTGCAGTGGACGACAGACAACTTATAATTCTTGATAACTTCCATTTCACACACAACATGCTTTAATATGAAAAATATTTTCTTTTCTTTTGTATGAACTATTTTCTTATAAATAGACTATTTCTATTTTATTGAATGTGCTTTTTCACATTGGATTCCTAGGTGTTTTGATACTTTGAAAAAATTCATGTTGTCATACAATTTCTGCATAAAAATTAAATGATATATTATTGTTTTGCGAGACTTGGGTTAAAACTTCATAGACTGAAGTATTTATATTATATAAAAAATATTTCTTTGAGATATTACAATGAACATTATTTTATTTTCCATATTTTTTTTCATCGAATCAGATTTATTAAAATAAGTAATGCATATGATTTGATTGTAGGCTCGATTATTTCGCTCGTAAAGCCTTATTAATAAATATTGAAATTTTAAGTTTACTAGGAATGTCATGAAGAATCATTTGCATTCTTAAAATATATCGAATACAATTTAAAAAAAAAAATTAAAAAAACATCGATTCATCGTAACAAATCTGTATGAAAGATACGACCGAATGACAGCTAAAGTGACAGCTGAGGCGATGGCCTCCTCCGTCGGCCACATTGAATCGAACCCTGCGGCTTGTTATTACGTCAAGATGGCACTGCCTCTGCTCAGGTTAGTTCAGTTAAGGATACATAACAGTTGGGCTGAAAAGTTCGTAGGCTGACACAAAGATGGCGTTACTAGAATTTAATCCTTATGAAGTTTTAGTTAGTACCAACCTTGAAAAGATCCGTGTATAAATTTGCCAGCTGTCGGACAATTGGTTCGTGAGATATAGCGTTGTGAGTGAAACTATTTTTGTTATTGTGAAAAAAAATTGATAAAAAAGAATTTCGTGTTAATTAAGCATTGTTTTTTGGCGAAAAAAAATACCGTTGAAGCTAAGGCTTGGCTTGATAAACATTCGTAATCTGCACCAGGAAAATCAACCGTTGAGAAGTGGTTTGCTAAATTTAAACGAGGCGAAATGAGCATCGAAGACGATGCACGTAGTGGACGCCCGAAAGAGGCTGTCACTGACGAAAACATCAAAATAGTCCACAAAATAATTTTGAATGATCGTAAAGTGAAGTTGATCGAGATAGCTGAGACTCTAAAGATATCAAAGAAACGTGTTGGACATATCGTGCATAAATATTTGGACATGCGAAAGCTGTGTGCAAAGTGGGTGCCGCACGTGCTCACAACCGATCAAAAGCACCAACGTGTTGATGATACGGAGCGAAGTTAAGCGATATTCAACCGTAATAGAGACGAATTTTACGTCGATTTATTACAATGGATGAAACATGACTCCAGTACTACACTCCAGAGTCCTATCGATAGTCAGCCGAGTGGACTACACGCGATGAACCGAATCCAAAGCGTGGAAAGACGCAACATTCGGCTGGCAAGGTTATGGCATCAGTATTCTGGGATGCGCATGGTATAATATTCATCGATTATCTCGAAAAGGGCCAGACCATCAACAACGATTATTACATAGCGTTGTTGGAGCGTTTGAGGGATGAAATCACGAAAAATCGGCTCCATTTGAAGAAGAAAAAAGCGCCGTTTCATCAAGACAATGCACCGTGTCACGAAACGATGGCAAAATTGCATGAATTAGGCTACGAATTGCTTCCCCATCCATCGTATTCTCCAGATCTGCCCCCCAGTGACTTTTTCCTGTTTACAGACCTCAAAAGAATGCTCACCGGGAAGAAATTCAGCACTGATGAAGAGGTAATCGCCGAAACTGAGGCTTATTTTAAGGCTAAAGAGAAATCGTACTATAAAAATGGTATCGAAAAATTGTATGACCGCTATAATCGTTGTATTGCCCTCGAAGGCAACTATATTGAATAATAAAATCGAATTTTACCAAAAAAAGTGTTTTACTATGTTTGGCTACAAACTTTTCAGCCCAACTGTTAGGTGGTGACCTTATTCAGAATTGAAGGTAGGTAAGTATGGTAGGTGATTTTCTTTACTTTTATATGCAAGTCAAGTAATTAATACATGAAATATATCTTCAATTATTAGTTTAGTAATCACATTTCTGGTCATGCCAGGAAAAGTTACTAAAGAGTGCTATTTACGGAAAGCGAAAGCGAACCATTTTTTTATGTACGAGTATAATAAATAGTACCTATGTTTTTATGGCAGTATTTGAATTCGTTTAGCTACCCTTTATTACACAATAGTTATCAGTTATAGGAGCATATTAATCTTACTCTTAATATATAGAAGAACGAAATGAAATGGTTGTTCCAATTAAAGGAGTGAAATATATTCGAAATATTTACATCGAGATACTCGTAAATGAACTCACACGATTCATTCAATATCAGAATGGTGTACCTAATTGTAAGAGGAGACTTAAGTTTATCTAAGAATATTTTTCACTACGTCTTTGAATAGGGAACAAGCTGTCGCCTTTTGTTGTTGACTATAGTTGCATTGTTGAGTTTAGTCGGTACAAGTAACAATTATCCCACAGAATAGTTCCCTAGAAGAAAATTTCGGAAACAAATTAGTGAGATTGCCCTATTAGCGTTGACCTTCCCTTTGTGTTCACAGAACATCGGCAGACGAAGTTTTTGTGCGCAGGAGGACCTGGGCCTCCACTCTCCGCTGCTCGTATTATTAAAATAATAATTCTTCGTTATTTAACGAAATTACGGCTGGCTAGGAAAAAGTCACGCGATAAATTTCGACTTTTATTTCGCCTATGTGCTGTGAACACAGACCCTGCCAGCCGGTTGTTTCATATTTGGACCAGTGGTGTTCTAAAGCGACTTTGTATCAAACATGGTAATTATGTAGGCTTTTTCATGATTAAGGATATTACTATTTTAAATGCGAATTCATTAAAATACTACTTTGACTATTTTTAATTTTTTTTTTTACAAATATAGTGATGAAACTGAATCAAAATCGAAGCGAAACTAAATTCAAACAAAAATGAATTAATATTTAAAAGTGTTAATTAATAAACTTTGTTTTTTGTACCACAATCGTATTTTATTTTACGCGGCAGCTGTTTCATCAACCTATGTTAACATCATCAGGTATAAAAATAATATATTATTGTAACTGATGATGTCAACATAGGTTGATGAAACAGCTGTCGCGTAAAATAAAATACAATTGTGATACAAAAAACCAAGTTTATTCATTAATAGTTTAAAATGTCAAGGTATCATAGTTTTACGGCCAAAATAAGGGTCTATTTAATATTTTAAAGAGTTAAAAAAGAGAAAGAGATTAAAAAACTAAAGCTACATTATATTTTGATTCACGCCGAAGCGTTGTTCTAACTACAGTAGAACGTAGTTTATCCGGACGTCAGTTAACCGGAACCTCAATTATCCGGACAAGCCAAGATGATGAAGCGCAAAAAAAAAATGAGTAAGACTTGTTAAAAAAAATCTCTGATTATTTTTCCAGTACTGTAGAGTAATGTAGGCCTTTTTGTGTACATGTAAAACATACATAGGTACTTGTTTTTGCAATCGAATTTGTTATTTCATAATCAATAAATGAGCAAAGAGCTGTTTGTTTATCTGGAAAATATGGTATCCAGAAAACCTCCCATCTCAATTAATCCGGATAAACGACGTTCTAATGTATTTAAAAAAAAGTGTTTTCTGGAAGATGGAAAATATAGATGTTACTAAAGCATTAATTGCCGCACTTTGAGCGTAGTTGGTTCGATAAGTAGGAAGTGAAATACTTGCATCATATAGGTACTTATGGTAAGTGTTGTTTATTATCAAGAGAGTCCAAGGAGTGAAAAGTAAAAGAAAACTTATCTTTAAATCCTTTTATTTTAAACCAATATTTTGTAAGGAAGCTAAATAATATTCTGAGATATTTCTCTTACATCCTCAACATTCATATAAAATTGACGCGCCTCGATATCTCCCACTCCTCATGTAGCCGACATTTAAGTGGTGGTCTAGCTGGATTCATTCGTTCTTTCTATTTGTCCAAACCACCTTAATGATAGTAAAAAAATATACTCTACAAACATTAATAACACAGTTACATTTAAAAAATACCGCTACCAACAAACTTAACCCAAGTTTTCTGAAGAGAGAGAATTATCCAGAAAATTAACATAGGTAAATTTATTTAATAGAAATGTGTTTTTATCTAAAACGTTAAAAATATACAATACATTTATCCACAAATTTGAAACGATGAAAAAAAAAATTAATCGAATTTAAAAATAGAAAATAGTTACTCTTTATTACAAAATTTATAATACAGAAGAAATTCACGCTATTGTTCTTATAACTATGGTTCGTGCGCGCCACTGCATACTTTATATGGAGTAAAAAATGGTAAAAGCTTATTTAAAATTACGGAAATAATACGAAACCTCAATTTGAATATGAAAATACGAACACAATTTGAATGTTCTTGGAATCAGGGAAGGGGAGAAAAAACTGCACTAAAATAAATATTCCAAGAAACTACAGACGCCTCTCTGCGAGGCTTTCACTCCACCCACAGAAAAGATTTAAAAATAATAATTAATTAATACAGAATTTCCAAGTGACAACTTATAATGGGATTGGTGTGTACATTTTGATGTAACAAACTGATATTTGTTATACTATATGTATAAAATTAATATATAGTGTAGTCACCCTAACCATGAACCTATTATTTTGAGAGTAAATAAGAAAGCTTAGTTATCACACCACCTTAACCGTACCAAATATCGTGTCATATTTTTTTAAGATTTTGATATTCATGTACTGTTTTGTTTATGACGTTGCTAGTTGTTGATAACATTGGTGATCACTATGACAACATGTCTTAATGACGACACGACCTTCGTGGCCGAGTGGTAAGTGCATTGATTGCCACCCCGAAGGTTCCGGGTTCGATTCCCGGCGAGGGCAGTGTGATTGTCACACTGTCTTTGGTTTGGTGTAGAATTCACGTGACAATAAAATGGGGATAGCTTAGCTACCTATCACATGTCACGAGAATCACTATGATAGCTATAATACCCTTTACATCGATTTGGCTCTTGCTGTCATGATGTAAAGAGCGACTCAACAAAATAATAATAATAATAATAATGTTAATACAAGATTGTGCGAGGGGGTATGCCAAGGGATCACCATTTGCTGAAAAGTTTGTGAATAATGACGTAATCATTTTAACCACCGATTACGTTACGATCGTTTGGATATTGGATAAATATTTTTGATTTAAGTAATATTTTTGGATATACCTACTACAAGTATCTCTGTTACATCGCTTAAAAAGTGGATGTTGTTTTATATCACGGGCAGGTCGAATGTGTGCTGGTTCTACCTATAGGTACTGCCATACTTTAGTGAAATTACAGGGACGCTTGGCGTGGCGTGATGAGAAAATAGCGCGCACCTCTTCCCACCTCCCCGCCCCGTGACAGAGAGAGGCAACCGGGGGAAGATCTAAAGTAATCAAATATTCAGAGATTTATTTGTTTCCATCTCTAGTTCCCATATTTTCCTTCTCTTAACCCCATCCTCTTTTATCCCAACTGAGGTGGAATTATGTTGTTTGCTCTTTTGAATATACTCCGTTTTTTATATATCTATTGGTATAATAAATTATATCAATGTCGTGTACAGTGTGAGAGTTTTTTTAAAAGAGTAATTAGATTAAGTGTGGCCTGAAATCCCCCTTGCTTGGCTCACTAATTTCACGGTAACTTCTTGAAGTACCATTACTTATATTATTTATATAATATTTTTGTACGAATAGTACTGACCAAAGTATACCTTTTTTCCAGTTTCCAGTAGCTCTGTTTAAAATTTTATTTTTTGTATTGTGTTTATTGAATAAATTTACATTTCGGAGGGACATAGAGGAAATGAATAGTTTAAATGTGACCTGGGTTCCTCTTGTTTTTATTTAATTACAAAACCCCAGTAACTAGAGTCCGGCATGGACGAGGGACGAGCCTAGGGATTGATAGAGCGAAGCTGACGAAAGGCGACGTCCGCCTATAACAGCTTCAGGAAAGCGGTGGGACTCCTCTAAGTCCCTATGAACAAAATATACCTCTTCCTTAACTCTAAGGGTATGGTCACACCGGAGTGCCTGGGTAGGCGCCAGTTCGCTTGTGTTCACGCCCTGTGGCGCGAACCCTATTGTGTGGCCGGTCCCATAGTACGCCGCATGTTGATTCGCTAGGTGTCCACCTGGCCTCCGACCCTGGCACTTCGGTGTGGCCGTACCCTAAGGCTTGCTACCACAAAGTTAGCCGACTGGTGGTCTAGGGAACAGAACGATTGGCTTCTAATCTAGATTTATATTATATTGGGGGTTGTATTAAAATTCTAATACTATTGATAATAAGATGTTTAAGATTATCCTTTAAAAAAACAGCTCCGTAGCAGTCTTGTCTTTTTTAGGTCAGTTGTGATGATCAAATCCACCAAACAGTTCGTTTATGCCTGTATATAATATAAAAAAATGACAAAATACATTATTATTATGTGCTGTAGGTATACTTTTATATAATAAATATTCAAATATATCAAATAATAAATATTATAATACACTTAAGTATCATTTGTAACCTATCTGTAGTCCTAATTTAGTTAGAGAGAAGACTAACCACATGAATAAAAAATATATTTGACATGTGCATTCTCCATGTATTGACATGCTGGTTCGAAACAATAACGTTCACAAAAATAGTACAGAAACTTCGAGTGACCTAGCGGGCAATGGAGAGGAAAATTGTTGAGCATCTGTCTGCAAGACAGGAAACTAAATTAATGGATCAGAGAAAGGATCAAAGTTGTAGATGTAATGTGCAAAATAGCCTCGTCTAAGTGGAATTGGGCCGGCCATATAGGGAGGACAACGGATGATAGGTGGACCAGACGCACCCTGGAGTGGTAATCGAGAACCGGCCACAGAAACCCGGGCAGATCACAAGCAAGATGGTCTGATGACATTAAAAAGTGCCGAGAGGTCAATGGCATATAGTGGCGAGGTGTAGAGAGTTGTAAAAGTCTGGAAGGGATGGCTATGTCCAACAATGTGCGAGTAATAGCTGATGATGAAAATACTGAATACCTACCTACAGATAAATACATTAAAAATATACATATTTTTTATTTCTTCTATATATTTTTTTTAATATAAGTGTTGTATTTACAAAGTATATACAAAAATTAAAAGAGAAATATTTTTTATATTTTTGGCGATTATAAAGGTTAACTACCACTTCCGAGTTGATCCCTTGAATGTGTACTACACGCGTATACCCCGCTAACTTCTATTAGTGTGTCATGTTTGCTCACTCGGGATACGAATGTTTAACCTTACGTCCTAGTTTATAAGTTACTCATACTTCATATTTATGTATTATATATGGTACAGCGTCAATTCAAATGTTATGTAAAAGCCAAACTAAGGTAATTCAGTAATTTAAATCTGTCGCTTTAGATTAAACAATTATATTTTAAACACCTTAAATAGAAGTTGTGTAAGTAGCAATAATATTATCGTATTCATCTGAATTATTCATAACATTTAAGAAAATAATTACAAAGTATATAAATACTAGTATTAGTACACGTAAGTGGTGGTCGTTACAAAATCAAAGTATCCACTTCCATCCATGAACATTGATTTTCTTGTATGCAATTATGAAAAAAAAAAGCACATGGATAACAAAAGACCATTTTAAGATGTAATTTGATGAATGCTTCATCCCTGAAGTTAGGAAATGGTTGAATGATCATAATCCCCCCTAAGAGGTGTTGCTGCTCTCGGTAATTCTCTTGGTCATCCGTCCGAAGAAGAACAGACGATTGAGGATAAATGCATCCTTGTGATGTTTCTTTTGCCGAACTTCACTGCACTCATCCAACGATCGAACTAATAGGTTTCAGTTTCTCTACCTCTGCTGACGGCCTTATTAAAAGACCAGCATATCGTAAATCATTTAAAGAGTTCAACTTGAAAAACTTGATTTTTACACTTTACTAGTCTTGGAATTCATTCGCTGTGGGGTGGGAAGTGATTTGGATGGCTTTAATGTTTTATAATAATTTAAAAACGAAAGGCAACATGTATCCTTTATTCACCTTTTTGATTTTCTTCCATAGCGTTTGTGGCATTAACTAACTTTCGATAATCAAACAGCTTTTGAAAAATGAAAATTTTTAGCTACCTTGGCGATGCCGTTATCCTCAGAAATCTAATTCATTAAACTGTTGGATTAGTCAATCATATATCGCTTTTTACTTGCTTTTATTTTGTATTCGTGTTTCGTAATTTGTATTAATTTAAAGCCTCTAGTCCATCGGATGACCGATTTCATCTGTCGGCAATTTTCTAATTCACATTTGAAGCACGTCACTCAAGATTCAAATTATTCCGATAATAATCTTCGGAGATTTTGTTTTTGAAATTGCTCAGAAAATTGTAGCTAGGGGGTGGGCGTCGGGTTTTTGTTGTAAAGATAATCGCTCGCGGGTTATATTAATCCGGAATCTCGACCGTGCGTGTCTCCCGAGGAAATGAACCGATTTCGGCATTATTACCGACATGGTCTTTGAAGAAAATAAGACAGATTAATGGAGTATATGATGCTATGGTTCAGGAAATTATTACACAATTATCGTAGGTACTAACAGGACGATTATGTAGAAACGAGTGATATACGCATTTTATAAGTGCTGCTAGCTTATTGGCCACGTTCGTGGGTATCACGATTACATTTGTATTTTACTTCTCCTTTACTGTTTCCGATTTTTAGGACTTAATAATGACTTAGCAAGGCGAAACATGTCACTTTCATAAAATATAACAAAACTTCCAGAGAACAGACATATTCATTAATACATATTTACTTTTATTCCATTTGTTGTCTAGTTCCGATGGGCTTCAGTAGCTCGCTGCTTCTATAACCACCATTATTATTTTGATTAATATTTAGTTGAAACAATCACAAGATGTATCATAGAATTTAATGAAATTATTGGATTTATTCTATACTTGAAAAATATTAAAAAAATCAAGAGCATAATAGAAATATCGTCATTCGTGATATATATTGGTATCGATAACACTGAATATATTGTTCTCACAAATAATTGAGGAATCGTTCTCTCTCGGGTACAGGCAGTCCGCTGTTTGTTGCTCCAGAACCTTTTCTCCCTGGACCAATTAGCTCCTCGGTTGATTGACCAATTTTGGCGAAATTACAGGCTAAATTAAATGTGCGGAGAGGGAGTAGAATCGGCTAGCAGCCCAATACCAGCTTAGTAATGACACAAAAGGAATATCGGTGAAGCATTCGTAAATATATAATTTTCAAATAAGTAATCCCGATTCATCGTAAATCGTCCTGGATATAATGATTTATTTTAGGTAAAAACGAGAAACTATTTTGTAACTTGACAGCACATTGATATCACATGAATTAACCACCATATCTTCAGGTAATTTTCCGAGAAACATACAAAAAACGAGCAGGTTTTTATTAATTAAATTTATTTATATATCAATTTAATTTTTTTAAATTACGAAATGTCAAAGACCCGACAGCACACTTCGCCTGCCCCTTGTAAAACTATCATATTTGCGAAGATTTGTACTCAAGTGTTGTTGGTACACGCGTGTATCCTTAACAGTTTGTACATTTTAGGTACATTACTTTTTCTCGTACGTGATACGGGATAACGCATAATGGTACAGTCAAAGTGAACGTATCGATATAATACGTAGGGTGGTTATAATACGTAGACAATCAAAAAGTTGATATGGAAAATATGTATAAATTTTTGATTATACTTATGCTAGATTATACTGACGTATCTGTGAAGTCTGTATTCAGCAACGTGTTTTTAGGAATTAAATCTCTAACGGACCATGTTCGCAAAATTCTAATTATTCATTTATCAGTGGATTCTTCGAA
Organism: Lepidostoma basale; assembly: GCA_022606425.2. Lineage (NCBI taxonomy): Eukaryota > Metazoa > Arthropoda > Insecta > Trichoptera > Lepidostomatidae > Lepidostoma > Lepidostoma basale. The sequence continues at coordinate 82,701 of JAHDVF020000133.1, forward strand.
AAATTCAGCCTATAATAGAATACCCATTTTAAAATTCTTGGCGGGTATCTAAGAAGATGATTGTTTGGAAATCGTTTATCTTCCAAATTCGGGTTCTTAAAGTTACTCTTGTGTTTCTGGTTTTAAATTGAGTAAATTTAGCTAAACTGCGTATTAAGTATCTTGTTATTACGTACACGTGGAATGTTTTATTTTGTGTCTATTATAATTGAAATTTTGTCGAAATCTGTTATTGTTAAATTATATATCAATGTGCATGACGCATAAATAAATACTAAAGAATTCATATGAATGTCAAATCAATACATGTAATAACAGGGTCATAAAAAACAGCCATTGTTATTGTTTACACTTAGTATCCTGGAGCGCATAGATCAACTTCCCTTATACAGCGATAGCCATTTTTCAAAGCTTGTAAATGTTTTTTTACAAAATACATTTACAAGTCACCCTTATTGATGGCGATAAGTCTAGCATGTGAATAGTTTTTCTCACAGTACAAAAAGTAGGTTCTCGAAAATTATTTTTTGATCTGGAGCATTGACTGAAACGAAATATATTTTATATATTGTATGTTATCTGATAGGTTTATTCATTATCATGCGTCATTATTATCTTTATATATCTCTTCGAGGGTTTTAATGGCTCCGTTTTACCTGAACTTACTATAATTGTAACTTAAATAAAGCCTTTACACCAAATCATGTAAAAGTTAGAAAGTTATACATTTTGAAGCGACATAAAATACGGTATTATGTTATTGTATATAATAAAAAGTCTTTCTTTATTATAATAAACTAATGTAGATTACATCGATACAATTACGAAGATACCTATCGAAGATTTTGTGCGAAGACGTTACTGGTGAGAGCACTGAGAGCGTGTTCTGAAATAGTGATAAACAAAGTGGCAAATTAAGTACCAACAGAAGACCGACCATCAGGAAGACAACCCTAAAGATGGCGAGACAGTTGAACATCTACAGTCCTAAATAAATAAGAAGAGGAATGTAAATTATGAAACACCACTAAGTGCTAGTCATGTTCACTAAGTTTAACCTTAAATCAATTCAATAAAAAAATTATGATAGTGACGAATCTTGTGAATATTAATAATGCAATAACAATAATAATAATAATAATAATAACAATAATAATAATAATAATAATAATAATAATAATAAAAATAATAAAAATAAAAATAATAATAATAAATCTAAAAAACACAATAATAATAAAAATAAAATAAAATAAAAAAACTAATAAATTCGTATACCTACTAATAAATACTAATACGTCTCAACGACGCTTTAGATAATGTTCCGTTTTATGATCTAGTTAAAATAATCATATTTATGTACGAGTAGTAGGAGAGTTGCACCTGACGCAATCGATAAACATTTACATCATGATACGATAGTTTGAATTTGAAAATGTGCATGGTAAATGTAAAGTAATTCTAATATCAAATAATATTCGTTTAAAAAATATATAAATAGGATAACTAACTAACTAACCATCATCACTCCGAAAGGGTAGGCAGAAAGAATGGACTGTCACACTTTAACCGATGTGGCACTCCACCCTTCGCTTTTCGCCCCGCGATTTAAATAGGATAACTAACTAACTAACTAACCATTACGCCGTCTCCCCGAAAGGGTAGGCAGAAAGAATGGACTGCCACACTTTAATCGATGCGGCACTCCATCCTTCTCTTTTCGCCATCGCGAGAGACGCGGTGTGATGGGTTGCGTACCTCATCGCCACCAAAAGGCATCTCCCGCGCACAATTCGATCGTTCAACGTCTACATAATAAATCTAAAACAAATTATCGGAAATACAATGATATAAAACAAAATAACAAAGAACAAAGAAAAATAATTTAACACATATTGTTATTTTAAATGGTGCACTTGTCGTCAGCTGAACGATCCGGACATTTGTGTTTATTTAATTTTTATTCCGCGTTATCCACTGTTTTTTTTTAATTTACTTTAATTAGGCAAATTGTCATTCAAATTGTCATTGGAACAAATTAAAATTTTATTTTAACACCTGTCAAAATTCTTTTTACATTTATAAACGAAAAAACTTACATAATTTTAATACCAAAACAGTGAAAACATATTTTTTGTCACAAATAACTATCATAAAGAGCGGCAATAATCAAATTGACCAAAACAATTCACTAATACACGAAATATCTCCAAATTTACGGGAGCACCATATGAACCAAACCAAATTTTCAAACTCAGAACCAATAACCATTAAATAGGATAACATTATATAAAATGTATTGTACGGTGTGTTAACAAAGGAAATGAAACATTACACAAAAAATGAATCTTTTAAAATGATTGTCAATTATGTTATCTAGGGATGTTCGGGGCCTGGGTCCAGTGGGGCCGCGGCTAGTGTGGCCGGCTGCACCTCCACCTTCGTCAAGCACGCAGTCCCGCCGCGGGCAGGGGCGACACTGATTGCAGGAAACTGCCGGCCGACTCCTGCAAGATTCTTGCGAGATGTGTTATTATTATAAATAGCCAAATAGACTTCAATTCATTCAAGGTTTCTGTACTATCATTTGAAGACACCGACTCATGTTTTTTTTGTCAACTAATTATTATTTACGTAATTTACACCACCACTTGTCTTCATTCAGTAAATCTGTCAGCAATTTTTATAAGCTTAATTTAGGTTCTGAATTTTAATGATAACGTTACATTTTTAGAAGTTTAATTGTAATTTTATGGAAGTGACATGTTTCATTTTTCATTTTCATTTATTTTGATAAAAATCACAAACATTATGGACATACAATTCCAAATCGATTGCAATTACATTATAAAAAGAGAAGCATTAAAAAATAAAAATTAAGCTTAAGAATAAGAAAAAATCATAACATTGATATTGCATCCCCGAGGCAACTCACACTATCACGAAATATGTCGACCTCCGAGGCGATCCGATTAAGCAATAAGATTTCCCTACCCACAGGCATAACCATTGGCAGGTTGGTTCTGCAGCGTGGCAAATAAAACAATCTATGCTGTCTTTGACGAAGGTAATTTCGTCGTCTTCTTCTATCGATGTCGTATTAGGCTCCCCCGACGTTAAATATCACTTTATATCAGGCACCTCTGTCCCTGGCAGCTTGAAACAGTTCATAAACAACGCTTTTAAAGCCAGTCCAGTCCACTATGTTGCGAAGTCAGGAAAATCGCCTTCTGCCAACACCACATCGAAACTCTATTTAATCCTCAATGATCAGGCGCAGCACATCATATTTTGTCCCCTGAGCACATGGCCCAAATATGACACCTTATGGGCTGTAATGTTGGCAACTCTGGCTCTCAGTAGAATATGTATGTCGCTGACCATATTGGTCCAAGGAATGCGCAATATAATATTTCGTCTTGCTTGGGTAATATCAACTGTGAAATTAAACTCGTAGTTATTAATGTACCTAGCAAAGTTAACCTATCAGACTAAGGCAATTGAAGTGATTTATTTACTTATGATGACATTATAAGATGGAGTAGGCGGAGAAGATGAATCTGGAGAGATTACGTTGAGAGGATTGACCTAGTGTGGATTCCCAAGATCGTAAAGTACGAGATTCCAGAGGGCTGTTGACCACCAGGACGATCACCAAAGAAATGGAGAGAGATATATCAGGTATTACATTAATACATTATTGTAATACCTGATGATGTCAACATAGGTTGACGAAACAGCTGTCGCGAAAAATAAAATTACAATTGCGATATAAAAAACGAAGTTTTTTAATTTAACAGTGTAAAATGTTAAAGTACTCGTATCATAGTGTTTCGGCCAAAACAATGGATAGTTTTTGTTTTATAAGCTGTTTGATACAGAAAAAAAATTATTGGTAAAAAAAAAAGTGTTCATAAATGTCAAAGACCTCCATTCAAGAAACATAATAATATTCAGAATATTGTCTATTTTGAATAGTACCTACCTACATAGCATTCTGAATGGGGGTAAGAAATGTATATCCATTGTTTGCAGCTTCACGCTTGACTTGTTCTACGAAGGTTGCAGTAATAACTCTCCTGCAAGTTTCTGCATTTGTTATGTAAAGAAGACAGTTAAAAAACGTATCAAGAGTGTAATATTTGTGTACACCCTTATGCAGAAGGTGTAGTTAATAAATGCATTTGCATTTGCCAGTTTGTAGATAATCACTTAAACGTTGATGAAAATATGAACGCGGTTTGGCCAATAAGGATTTAGAAATTTCGGTACCTACCGGCTATTACAATTCACTGTCTAATTGTGAAATTGTACAGATTTAAAAAAAGACTGCTTATTTTAAATAAGCCAATCAGAATCTGACCTTCGAGTGTGAAACGGCCATGTGCTCTACCGATTGCCGTCATCGGAGGCTAGGCGCAGCAACTATAATCTTTATAAGCATAGATATTCCGGTTGGCATTATTTCCAGTTTGGATTTATGTAAAATTTTTCTTTTGTACTTATCTAAATTAAGGTACAGAAAATCATTAAAATATATGTTTTGTGTGAAACGATATTAATTTATTTAATTCGGCTTTAAAAAAATCCCGTAACACATTCCAAAGAAGCCCTTTTCATCTCAGTTAACCTTAAACTTAAACACTTTAACGTTAATACATATTTCTTGGTGTATATTTTTATACCTCTCAATTAAAAACATTATTATTCATCATTACCAGTTTTCTAGCGCCCAATGGATGGTAAAATTACTGTTTCAGTTGTGCTGTTTTGGAATAAAACTACTGTCGTTGAAAACATTTGTCCCTCGACATTTTTATAGCATTATATGTTGATTGCATAGTCAAAATGTTGTGACTATTTCTAAATCGAAGCTAACGCAAAGCCATTCTAATGTCGCTTGTGCAGCAATTGACCGCCGGGTTTAGATATCAATGCAGTTGATTGTACGAGCTAATGGCTGCACATTTCTTTATTTCTTGATGGAGAGATTATTTACGTTGCTGTCAGAATGTTTGAACTAAAAATTTATGGTTATTATTTGCATTTTAACCCTTACAACTCTGTGGGCCAGACATTGTGGCCCACAGAGTTCTAGTTGCCAGCTCTGTGGGCCACACGTAGTGGCCGAGCGCGGGTATAAGTTTACTCGACGATTTCTCTAGTATGCAAATATATATATATTTTTTTTTTGCCACAAATACACTTAAATAACATAAGATTCTGGATATACTAACATTTCTTCGTTTAAATTTACCATTAAATGGATATACTCGTTAAAAAAAAGATGCATCATTTTAGCTGATTAAACATTTGTCATACAGTAATGTTTTTTGGGACGGTCTGTCGCTACCCGGCATTTATGAGGGTTTCTGCAAGGCCACACCCACTTGTTGTGACTATTTTTTTATAGTTTTGTGGAATTATTATATTTCTTAATTTTGCGATATTGAAAGTAATAGAAAAAGCAATGTACACATTTCTAAATAACTACCTAACCACCATGCAGAACCAAACTAGCTTATTTCTTGTCTTGAATATAATTTCCCAGGCATTTTAACTAAAATGTCATACATTAATGTTGTCAATTAAAATTTATTCGTAGAAGTTCATTGTAAATACGAAAACACAACAATGTGTGATATATAATTTTTTCTTATATTGTATATTTAGTTAACATAAATCCACAGTTCTCAATCCAATATGTTTAACGAAAACGTATTTCAAATAAATACACAATGTGCTGGGTAACCAACATTCTTTATTTAAATTGCCGGAAAGTTCGATTTTTTCTTCGAATTAATTATCCACCATTTTAGCTGATAGAATAAATATCATATTTTATTATTATTGGCACAGTCAGAATCAACACAATCTGCTGGGTAAACCATTATTCTTTATTTCAATTGCCGGTTAGTTAATTTTTTTATTAATATTATTGGGACAGTTAGTTGTTGTCCTGCACTTGTGACGGTTCTCCGAGGCTACTTCTACATTTTGCGACTATATATTTTTTCTTTTGATTATCTTACTTAATTTTGCGATATTTCTCTCAGTGGTTGACAATAATAGAAATAGTAATTTTCTTATTTATAATTATAGTGAACTAACTGCAATGGAAAACAACGAAAATTTTACTTCAAAGTTCAGTAATAATAACGAATGTGATTTTATCGATAACAGAGATGATGAGGACCTTTTTACATTTGATAATGTTAATTGCAATGACAGCGATAAAAGTGATAGTTTTTTTGTGGACATGGACGTCGGTGATAATTCAAGTGTTACCGATAGTGGAAGTGATATTATACCGACCAAAAAAGGAGATTTATATATTTTAGCGAAGACAGTGATGATGAAAATATTGAAGAACTGATTCCGCAACAACCTTCAACATCCATCAATCCTACGTCAGTAGGATTTTCTAATTCAGAAAAAGTTAGCATTTAATGTCTAGTAATACATCAGAAGGACAAATAAAATGTTCTATTGGAAATAGAACAGTTGGACCGAATACCCCCACAAACTGTTCGGAGCCTATCGATTACTTTACGCTATTTTTTTACAAATATACTCATTAGTAAAATCGTCGGTGAAACAATTAAATTTGCAAATGCCAAAATAAGAAAAAAATAACGCTAGAAAAAGTTCCTCGGTCGTCCTCGGCTTCTTTTCCTACTCACGCTGCTTGTGTACAACCTTTTAACCATTCTACTCTCATCTATTCGTTCCATATGTCCAAACCATATCAGGGATCCTTTTTTAATTGTATTCATGATGCAGTCATCTGCCTTACATTTGTTTCCGGTTAGTTAATTTTTTTATTAATATTATGGGGATAGTAAGTTGTTGTCCTACACTTGTGACAAGACTCAATTTTTTAAATACCGTGTAGAATGTTTGCAAAGCATATTACCTATTTTATGACTTGTGGGCTGTTCTTGCTTTTGTTTCCTGACCGAGGGACGAATTTGTCAATGAACTAACCAATGCAAAACAATAAATGACATGGCTCTAGCCAATTAAATGTTTACAATTCCAGGTAGTCGTTAGTTAGCCGAGACCCTTTAGACGAAGGCGTTAATTTGTTGCTACACTGTACAAGATAATTAGAAAGCAACTTCTTCAAGAATTTACATCTAAATATTAGTATATATTACCTATATAGTACACAATTATTGATATGCAATATAATAAATTATCAAAATAAAATATATTGAAGAGTCACTAATTATTTTCTGTTACTTTACGTGTGATTTAGCAAGCATATTTTGAGAAATTTACCAAAAATTTAATGGTCATACTAATTATCGAACAGAGTGTCCCAAAAATAGCAGACCAATTTTATTATTTTTAATTAAAAATATACGTTTTGTTTTCCATTAAATCGTATACTTAATCCAAGCACGTGGAAGTTTATCACTTGTTTAACTAATTTTAATTTTTTATTTTATAAATACGTAAAAAAAAAAATTCAGAGTAGCTGGTCAGTCATGAGAAAAAATGGCCAGAGTGCAAAAGGTTAATCTGCGTCTGAAGATCGAAAACATTTCTTATTGCAAATAATTCATTTACCCGGTGTGTTCAACATAAGTCATAAAAGTTGAAATTAAAAATGCGGCATTTGCATGTTACACGGGCGGGAAATATTGTACTGAAAAATATGATTATACGTAAATATAATGTAAGTAGAAAGTTCAACAAGTTTATCGTTTTGACTTATTCTATATAGAGATGGTTCACAATTTTTTTTAAAGTTGACATAAATATTTCAGAGATCTTGAGTTTGTCTGTTTATCGGTGTATCATCTTTGACCTATGTACGTATCGGAAATCGTTACAGACTCAATCTTCAAGGTAGTTGACAAACAATTAAAATACAAAGGCGAATAAAAAAAGACAAAACAATAGATTATTATAATAAAGAAATGGTACAATGTTTTAGTCAAAAGTATTTTAGAAAGATATACAAAGACAATATAAAAGATAATTAAGTAATTTTTTTTAATATAAAAAAAACTGTCTCATCTGGTACTATCATATGGGTGACGACCTTCGAGGAAGAGTGGCAACAGCTATGACTGCCCCACTGAAGGTTCCAGGTTCGATTCCTGCCAAAGACGTCGTGAAAAAAAATTCTCACACTGTCTTTTGTTTGGTGAAGAATTCACGTGACAATTAATTTGCGTTATATTAGCTACCTATCACATGTTAAGAGAATCAATATTGAAAATAAATCTATACAGTAATTGGGTTAAAATAAATCCTGTTGTACTCGTATACAAATAATAATAATTATATCAATAAGGAAATAAAAATAATTGCATAAATAAGGCGATGACTCAATAGGATCATTAATATTCTTATTCCTTTGTTGCGTTGGGAAGAGAGCTTCTAATAACAAGAAACGTGGATTGTGATTATTTTAATGGACGGTGGATCTAATAGAGAAGAAGAATAAAATGGTCTGTTTTAACAACAGTAAAAAAACTATTTAAAAAAACTCTAATATATAACCTTTCTTCTATGTATGGAAGCGTGAAGTGACGTCGCCGCAAATTTTTCTTATGTTAAATACATAATTATAGATTATGCCAAGGGCTTGGGGAAGAACAAAAACTGCAATCACATACCTTCATACATAGTTAATGATTACGCATCAGTGGCGTTTCAATTAACGCGAAGTTTACGAAACACTATAAATTAATATACCTCCGTCGGGACTGCACTTACGTTTATTTATTACATTTAGATTTGAGTTTTTGTTTCAATCGCTAATTACATTTTTTCTGCTGAATGGTTTGAATACTATACTTTTACTGTCAAAGCGATCATTACAGTAATTGTATTTTCGTAAAGGTGTTTTTATATTGCAGAGTATTTCTGGGGGCAGAAGACTACATAAAAAAAATTTGGAGTTTTATAAACATCGTTCAAGACAACTGTTATTTATTTAAATGGAATAATGTTAATCACTGGTGCAAGTTGTTTTTCATAATTTTTTTTTGTTTTATAGAACCAACCGGTTTCGTTCCAGTTGGAACTTTGACAGAGTAACAGAACAAACTGCTATCTATATATATAGTTTATTTATTGTTTCTTGAACAATGATGTAAAACTCCATACAAAATAATTTATACGAATGAAAACGTCAGTTTTCTAGAAGTTTTATTATATTTAATGACATGTTTAACCCTTCTAAGACATTGTCAAATGTGAAAAAAAATCATTTGATAATGCCTTGGAAGGATGAAGCATGTCATTCCCATAAAATATAATAAAACTTCTAGAAAATTATATATAGTTTGTTTAGTTACACTAAGAAAGCTTTGGAGGGAGCGAATCCGGTTGTTTCTAAAAAAACAAAAAATAGTACTTAATAATCTCATAGCAAAAATTTAGTACTTTATACAAAAGTATAATTGTTTTAAAATTTTACTATGAGGATTAATTTTTTTTCCCGACATGTTTCGAATGTTTTACACCCTTATAAACGGGAGAACGATATAAATTCACCTGATGATGAAGGTGCAAAATATTTAAAAACATGCCGAGAAAAATAATTTCATAAGTGAAAAAAACAGTGTATTCACATAAAAAAATCGTCATAAAAAATAATTCCCATGTAGGCGCCTTAAGTTCATTAAAAATTATTAAACTGTAATTTTTGGTAAACTTAAAATTTGGATTGAGCACGGAAAAAAAACATAAAAATATAAATTTAATACCTTGTCATTCTTGGCGTATAGTGGGTTCAAAAGTGCTTTCCATTAGTTCATACTTCTGCAAAGTATGGCTACGCTACTCGTTTTGCCTGCAAAATTTACCTATTGTTTGAATTCCTCTGTTAATTTTCATTTAGCATTGTCTAAATCTGAGACGAAAGGAGGGTTGATTCGGCCTTCGAGCCGGGAACCAGTTTTTAAAAGCATTACTTATAACTGATACTGAATGAACAATGAAGGAGCCTACCCAGGTAATTATTATTTTTAGTTAAATTAATGCAGCCAAGGCATAACTAATAAATTCAATTTAATACAATTAATAAGAAAGAGGTTCTGAGTGTTTGTATGAATAAAACTCACAAGAAGTAATTTTGAGAAGATACATATTTACTTTGTGACATTGGCGAATTTATTAAATTGGGTTTTGAAGGAATGACTCAAATGTCACAATTACAATTTCGTTATAATAAATCTGACGGTTGGTCAAATTCATTGTTGGAGGATTTTTTTTATATATTGTATATTTATATTACTTACTTTTTTATTATTTTAAAACATTGTATATTTACCATGATTATCTCATGAATTTTTCCCAATATTCAATCGATATCGGGATGAAATCTTCAAAGATTTTATTATGTCTCCTGTCTATGATGAGTCTTGGCTTGTATTAAAGTGTTGAAACTAATAACAATATAATAGATATTACAAAGAGATAAGTAAGAATATTTAAAAATTGTGAAAACGTTGATTTTCTATAAGTTTTATTAAATTTCACCAGAGTGACATGTTTCGCCTTTGTCAAATGTTGAGAATATATATATTGCAATTTAAATCTTTGTCAAAAATAAAATATTAGATTAGTAAGAATATTCGTTTATAGAGAGGTAAATCTTTAATGAAGTCAGTGATGCAGACAGATTTGTTTTTTTTAATTATCTATTTATTTGACACATTCACCATGGAGTGTTATGTGTCATACAAGTAATAATACATTAAATATGTAATTATTACTTGTATGACACATAACACTCCATGGTGAATGTGTCAAATAAATAGATATTAAAAAAAAAACAAATCTGTTTGCATCACTGAGTTCATTAAATATTAATTTCTCTATAAACGAATATTCTTACTAATCTATTATTAATTTTATTTGACAATGATTTAAATTGCATTATAAAGATTGTCAACATTTGACAAAGGCGAAACATGTCACTCTCGTGAAATTTATTAAAACTTCTAGAAAAACAACATTTAGTTTTCGGGTTTTAAATATAAAATTAGGTTTTCATTTCATCTGTGTGATTCTATTTCGACAACGAAATCAAGCTAGCAAATGTAATAAATAGCGATGCAAGGCTAAGTATGAATGCAGAGAGTGAGCAATGGCCGGGTGGGTGTAGGTAGGTAGGTACGCACCATCGACAGGTCGCCGGGGAGATCGGAATCTAGCGGGCGGCCCTGCTCACCCAGAAGGGCCCTTACGTCGCGCATCCGGAACTCATTATCTCCCGGTTGGCCCATCTCGTGCCAATTAACACCGAGAGCATGTGCAAACCGATCCTGTCGTACCGCCATCACGATATGTATGCACTATATGTGCATTCGTTGCGTTTCTTTAGCCAGGCATGCGATGCCGTTTGCCCGAAATCAGAGATTTTACCGCCATTCTGCTTAGTTCGCGGTCAATCCTCGGGATGGCCGAAAGTCCGTGGCGATATATCCCCCCCGACTGTGGCTGTGACAGGTGATGACATTTTGACAGATGAAGAAAATGTGTGTCTGTGGTGCGACTAGTTCTGGAAGTTCCGGTAGATGTCGTTGCCGACGTAAAGTTCGAGTGTGCGGTGTGTACCTACACGAGTACTTACCTAGCGCATAACCTTAAATAAACCCCCTTGCAATGTTTTAAAAAAAAAATATTTAATACTCATGGTGAAATATCGACTGTGCTCGTAATATGGGAAAAATATAACCAAACACATAATGTAAGTAATCGAAATATATTATTATTATTTTGTGGAATTGTTCTTTACATCATAACAGCGCGAGCCAAATCGATGTAACGGGATAACTATCATATTTATTCTTGTACATGTGATAGGTAGCTAATCTATCGCCATTTTTGTGACGTGACATTAGACCAAAGACAGGGTTATCGGCGGGAATCGAGTCCGGGACATCCGGTGCGGCAATCCTGGCTCTTGTCATTCTGCCACGAAGGTCAAATACTATTATACTTTATAAATCAATACATAAAATAGTTATTTTTTTACTAGATTTTATAATACCGAGTATTTTCTTGAAACTTTTATCTCTTCAGTAGAGGTTGGAATAATATTTGTTCTATTTCTTAGATGGTCTAATGTTTATGTAATATTATATCTATAGGTACTACACCAGTTCATGTCGCGGGATGCTCTTAAATGATGTATTAGTGTTTAAGATTTATTTGTCGCTTCGAATATTAAATGAAATATTCCATCGCATTGAAGTCTGCGCGGTGTTGATACCTCGCTTGAGGGGAGGTGAGGGGAGGAGGTGAATTGCGCGGCTTCCGTTGCGAATATCCTCAGGGGTAGTTTTCTGTAAAGTGAGGCCAATTTACGATGTTATCGCAAAGGGTTGTTTTCCATCCGTCCCGCTGGAAAATGTGGAGGATAAGTGCCGGCAATTACCAGACATATTTTATACATTTACCCACCGCTCGTGCACTCGGCTGCGATTTGAAAGTTGTTTGGTGAAGGTTTTGCAGTTTTTTTTACATATAAATATCGGGTTTATTTTAATACATTGGATTTAAAATAAAAAGAATTTAATTGGGGATACATTAATATTTAAAAAAATAGTATATACATATATACTTATGAATAAATAACTAAATTATAAGTATCACGCTATATTCTTCGGGATATACAATAGATAATAATTTTTTTTTTTGAAAATCCGCATATGATTTGGTACAACATTTAAGACGAGAAAAACACGTTATGTCATTAAGAAAATTGATCACAATACAGAATTTAACAGATTTTTTTTGTAAAATAACTATCTTATTGCTTTATCTACAAATATATAATATAATTAAATAAAACGATGTTTTTTCATCTGTTGACTATTTCCTTATTTTGTTTTTATTTTATGTTATGGCTTTCTGGCATCGAAAAACTAATCTACCGATGCTAACGAGCCTGGAGAAACCGGTCGCTGTCGAAAGAAAGACGAAAAATGGATGTAGTTATTTAAAACATACTTTTATTTAATTAACAGATTTTAGTGAAATCATTTTATTATGTATACATGCACTTATTATATTATATTTGTTTGCATACACAAATATGTTAATGCAAGAAATGCCCCCTTTGGAAGAAATACCCCAGCTTGGAAGTATGAAAACCATCTCGGTATTTGTAACTAACCTACAAGTATAATGATATTTTAGGTAATCCATTGTTTTGGTGAAAACATCATCGTATGTCAACAGTATTAACTGATTCATTTTAAACGCTGTTATCATTTCAGCAGTGAATTAAAATAAACAGTTAATAATATTTTATGTATTGCATTAACAAAACGTATTTAGCGCCTCAAAATACACAGTATAGATTTTAATATAGATACATTAATAGATCTCTATAAAGATATAGATAGATAGATTGACATAGATATAGATAGATAGATAGATAGATAGATAGAAAGATAGATATTATATATAAATAGATAGATATAGATAAATATAGATCTCTAAGACGAATGTGTGGTAAATCTATATATGATAGTGTCAAATGCAAGTATAAGAAGTGAATGCGATTCGAATGAATGTGTTATGAACAAAATAATGAAAGGGTCGTTAAGATGGTTTGGACACATGGAATGAGTGAAGACAGAATGGTGAAGAAGGTATATGTAAACGACGTGAACGGAGCTGGAAATCGAGAAAGACCTAGAAAAACGTGTCACGATCAAATCAATCAAATATTAAATGTCGGTCACGCGAGGAGTCGGAGAAATCGACGTACATGCATGACAAGATGTTTGAATGTAGAGGAAGCGAGAGAAGTATGTCAGGACAGAACAGTGTGGCGTTCCATTCTTTCTGCCTACCCCTCCGGGGAGACGGCGTGATAGTTAGTTAGTTAGTTAGTTACTCTAAAATATTATAAATGACAATGTTTTTAAATGAATTTTATTTTGTTGTATATTTCAATATGAATTTGATATAATTTTGATTGTTCTACTGATAAGATTATTATATCGCTCGCGACATTTTATTATTTTGTTTGTTTAATACATTTTCGTGCGTAATGTTTAAGTGTGACGTCATTCGAAACCACTAAAATGTTATGTATTCTTCCATCTAAAAATACGAATAAGTATACCATACGAGTATATCATATTGTTTTGGATCGTAACAATCTCAAAACATTATCGGCCTCCCGTTACATTCCTCCCCTCGCCCTAACCACCGCTGGCCAGTGACCAGTGACTGGGGTGGAGTGAGCAACCCTGAATAGCGGATATCATACATATTTGACGATAAGTACACGTAGGGTGGTGTGCACGAGCTTGCGCCCTATTTCGTCGCGTTCTTTTGACTCTTTGTGAATTGTCGCTTTAGCACAACCATTTTTTAGGATTTTGAACGGATTTAACTTTGATTTTAACCCTTAAATGGATGCTACGAAACTGATTATGATAAATTATATTGTTTTCAATGGAGAGGTACAAATATATATTATATAAAAAACAATATGTTAGTGTACCTCTTCTGATTTATTTCCATTCTATCGACAAATATGTACAATTTATTATTATTATATTTTGTGGGTAATATTTGTAACTGTCTATAGGAATTTATAAATTTGCAATTTTGAAAGGGAGAGGGAGAAAGGGAGAACTTAAAGGTATAAATGCTGGTGCTAAGATGAGTGATCTGTCTGTAAATTGTCTGCTTTACGCGGAAGATGCCGTTCTCGTTGCGGATAGTGCGGACGAATTACAAGTCTTGGTGTCGAGAATGTATGAGGTATGCAAGTCGAACGATTTAATGATGAATGTCGGAAAGTCAAAGGTGTTAGTTTTTGAAAGGGAAGAGCAAATGACAGTTTGTAATATCAGTGTGAATGAAGAGAACTTGGAACAGGTGAGGGAATTTGTGTATTTAGGTAGCATGTTCATGGCGGATGGCCGAACGGACAGTGATGTTGAAAGAAGGGTTGGTGCGGGTAATAACGTGAATGGAGCTTTAAAAATAGTTATTGGAAACAAGAATTTATGTAGAGATGAGGTCCCTAAGACGTATGTGTGATAGAACGATGTACGACGGAATCTCAAAGCTGATATTAGAAAGGAATGTAGAGCGAAATAAGGTATTATGAACAAAATTATGGAAGGATCGCTGCGTTGGTTCGGACACGTTAACGATGTAAATAGAGTTCGGAGTCGAGGTAGACCGAGGAAAACATGGCATGACCAAATTAACCAAATTTTAATCGTTGTTCATGTCAGAAGCCGGAAGAATCGACGTGCGTGTATGACTCGCTGTATGAATGTGGAGGAATCTAGAGAGGTATGTCAGGATAGAGTTGTGTGGCGGTCCATTCTCTCTGCCTACCCCTGCGGGGAAACGGCGTGATGGTTTGTTGTTGTTGAAAGGGATTTTTTTAAAATTGCGGATCGATTCGAACTCATAATGTATGCCGACACATTTCAATAAGTAATAGCGAATTTTAAGATATTTGAGATCACGACATCCAAAATATCCATTTTAACATAAAGTTTTACACTATTACTCAGTTCACTATGAATAGTTAATTTCTGGTGACATTAAAACCTGTATATATTTTATGGGAGTGACAAATTTCGCCATTCGTATCATTGCAATATCAAGCATACTAAGATATTTGAAAATGCCCTAGCAAGGCGAAACATGCCAGTCCCATAAAACATAAGAAAACTTGTAGAGAACCAACGTTTTCATGAGTATAAATAATGAAGTTATTGGCGTATAGTGCGTCAGTGCATACTGCAGTTGTTGTTGAGCCAGTTATTTAATTATGTGTTTTAATAGCCCTGCTTTATTGCACATTATCGCTAAATAATAGCGCCCGGACGCTATATTATTTAAAAAAAGTAGAACAGAGGAAAAACAGACTTGCGTGAGAATTTAAATAAACGAGTTATAAAGGTGTAATTTCTACAGTTTTCAAAAGTTCAGTCAAATATAATTTTCATATTTTTATTAAAGTATTTTCGTACTATAATATATAAAGTTTTTATGAGACTATTTTAACTAACTAACTAACTACCACGCCTCGTATTTGATTAATTTGGTCATGCCATGCTTTCCTTGGTCTTCCACGACTTCTCTTTCCACTCACACTGCTTGTATACACCATTTTAATCATTCTTCTCTCGTCCATTCGTTCCATATGTCCAAACCATCTAAGGGATCCTTTTTTAATTTTACTTATGATGCAATCATCTGCCTTACATTTCTTTCTTATTTCGTCGTTCGGTATTCTATCATATATCGTTTTCCTGGACATTCTTCTCAGTGATTTCATTTCTACGGCATTTATTCTACTTTTATCCTTTTTTGCCAGCTCAAAGCTTCACTTCTACATGTATTTATTATTAGACTATAAGTTATGTAAAGTTTTCATGAGACTATTTATTATTTAAAAAAATATAGTTTTCTAATATTTTCCTATCGCAATATTCCCGAAATACCAAAATGCTTTTAAATTTATTACAAATAAGTTTGAATTGGCGAAACATCAAAATGATTATTTTTTCTAATTGAAAATTATTTTTTTAATACAATAATAATACATTTGAGTACTTTTTTTAGATATACATAAAATAAATGTAGGGTGGCTTAAATGGCGTACCATTTCAGGATTACTTTGTGACAGCAGTACCTACCTGGGAAAATATAAGGAACGGTGTACCAAACCGCCGTAAGACCTGCTATGCTCTACCGATCGGAATGCTGGGCCGTAAGGCTTCAATAAGATCAGAGGCTACATGTGGCATGAAGAGGCTGAGGTGGGCCGCTGAAGTTACAATGCTGGATACAGCTAAGAGCGAACATATCAGAGGAAGCCTAAAAGTCGCCCCACATAGCAGAAAAGGCTAGGGAACGTCGTATGTGGTGGTACGGTCATGTGAGTAGGAAGGGCAATGAATAAACCGTCCATAAGGCCATGCAAATGGAAAATGGAAGAAGGGAACCGGGTCGGCATCCTGCAACGTAGATGTCCACACTTAGGAACAACATGAGGGCGTTGAGACTGGACAGCCAGATGACCCAGGATCGCGAAACTTGGTGGAGCCATATTAGTGGGACCCAAAATAACGGGAAAAGGCTGGGCGAATGAAGAAGACCATTTGAATACGTTTTTAAAAACATTGTATTTTCACAACGACTACTTTTCACAAACATCTTTCGGGCCACACATGCCCTTCCTCAGTGTAGAAATTTGAAATTTCTGCACTGAGGAAGGGCGTTTGTGACCCGAAACATGTTTGTGACGGGTGATGTGAAAATACAATGCTATAAAAAAATATTCAAATGTAAATTCACAACACAAAGTGATGGTGAATACATTAAAGAAGATATATACTTTACAACTGTAGGTGTATATGCTCGTATATGTTTATAAACTTAGTACGTTTTTTTCATGAAAATGTACGTTTAATTAAGGTGTCTTTATCTTCCTTATTGCGGCTAGCTTGGTTGGTCCGCCGACGGGTAACGAATTCGTGATTTTTGTTGCTTCTATCGGATGCTTTTAATAAAGAATTTCAAGAAAAAAAAAACATAATATGTATGCGAGATAATAAAAAATGTACTTTTTGCGATAGAGTGATGAAAAATAGCAACACAAAATGTTACAATTGTAATTATTTTTAGTTTATTACATAGAAAGTCTTAGATTTCCATATTTTCCCGGAGTTTCTTAGCAAAACCCATTATTTATGAAAACCATATGGAACAAAGAACGAAATGATGGACGAGTGGATGAATGGACGAGACGAATGCTATAATTAAGATTTTGTATTATTAAAAAATGGGTTCATGGCTTAATATGTGTTAAAAAAACACATGAAATAATATTTAATGGTTTTTAAGTTGAGTGAGAATGCTTGTAAGAAAATTTATTAAATAGAAACATCTGAAATGCATCTAAATGCAGTAGAAATGAGATCTCTTAGACGAATGTGTGGATACTCTGTGTATGATAGAGTGTCGAATGAAAATATAAGAAGTGAATGCGGTGCGAATGATGGTGTCATGACCAAAATAATGAAAAGATCATTAAGATGGTTTGGACATATGGAAAGAATGGTAAAAAAATTATATGTCAATGGTGTAAATGGAACCAGAAATTGAGGAAGACCGAGGAAAACGTGGCACGATCAAATAAATCAAATATTGATTGTCGGCCATGTGAGGAATCTGAGAAATCGACGCGCGTGCATGACACGATGTATGAATGTTGAGGAAGCGAGAGAAATATGCCGGGAAAGAAAAGTGTGGCAGTCCATTCTTTCTGCCTACGACGGCGTGATGGTTAGTTAGTTAGTTTTAGAAACATCTGATGTTTCTGCCAGAAACGCGTTGTATGCTAAATATAGAACTAATACTATATTTGCATTCTTTCCAATTTTATTTTATTTATAAACATAGCATAGGTGCCTTCGCTCAATAGGGTTCTTCGCTCAATATTCAAGATCTATTCAAGATTTATTGGCCCAAAACAGTGTCAAATGCCGTTCTCTGGACCATGGCAGGGGGAAAAGCCCATTAGAGAACATGTCGCTAGACGCAAATGGCAGTGGATCGATCACACTCTAGACGGAACCCAGCCTGTATCGCTCAGGGCGCACTAGACTGGTCCCCTATGGGGGGAAAGAGAAAGCGAGACAGACCAAGAGCCACCTGGAGAAGAGCCCTGCAGGACGAGGTTAAAACAGCAGGCCTCACTTGGGATGATGTTAGGTATCAGGCATGCGATAGAGTCGGGTGGAGAAGGTTCCTTGAGGCCCTATGCACCACGGATGTGTGAGAGGACAAAAATATGAAAGAAGAAACATAGCACGATTCCTAGGTCGTTGGATTGGAAGTAGACCGATTGTACCGCAGAACAGATGGTGTGGAACTGTTCCATATTTTTTCTGTTCAAATTAAAATAATAACAGTATTGTTGGTAGGCGAGTTCTGGTCTGGTTGAATGGAGCGGATATTAACTCATTCATATCCTGACTTTATATGCTGTTAAACATTTAAACGAAGAGAAATACGTACAGTACGAGTATGAAAGTCCTCAGTTGACTGGGCGCGCAGTTGTCAAAATATTTACATGACATTGCATATAGGTAGGTGAATTTAAAATACGTTGGCTTTTATATGTTTAATAATTATGTACATATCTGATTAGTAAAACAAGACGTGTTGCGCTGCAGACGCACTACGGTTGCCAACGTATGAATTATACATTAATATTATTAACGAGCCTACTTATTTGCACATCACCGTGACAGGAGTAAGTATATATTTTGTAATCTGGTTTAGATATATTCATAGTTAAACAGAACGTAACGACGCGACGCTTCGATTTTTTACCTGTCTTATTAAAAAAATCTATTTCATTATGTTTTAGAATAAAAAACAAATTTCTACATATTTTTTCAATTGATTCAATCGTGTGTAAAATAACTAACTAACTAACTAACTAACCATCACGCCGTCTCCCCGAAGGGGTAGGCAGAAAGAATGGACTGCCACACCTTTCTTTCCTGACATATTTCTCTCGCTTCCTCAACATTCATACATCGTGTCATGCACGCGCGTCGATTTCTCTGACTCCTCACATGGCCGACATTCAATATTTGATTTATTTGATCGTGCCACGTTTTCCTCGGTCTTCCTCTATTTCTGGTTCCATTTACATCATTAACATATAATTTTTTTACCATTCTTTCTTCATTCATTCTTTCCATATGTCCAAACCATCTTAATGATCCTTTCATTATTTTGTTCATGACACCATCATTCGCACCGCATTCACTTCTTATATTTTCATTCGACACTCTATCATACACAGAATATCCACACATTCGTCTAAGAGATCTCATTTCTACTGCATTTATTCTACTTTCATCCTTCCTTTGCCAGTTCCATGCTTCGCTTCCATACATAAGGGTCGGTAGAAGAACACCATTGTGCACTGCCATTCTAGCTTTTTTGGATAGGTTTTTGTTTGCGATGACAACTTTAAGTGCACCATTCACTTTGTTGCCTGCCCCAACCCTTCTTTCAATATCCCTCTCCACTCTCCCATCTCTTGTAAACATACTACCTAAATACACAAACTCAACTACTTGCTCCAAGTTTTCACCATTCACGCTAATGTTGCAGACTGTCGTGGTTTCTTCCTTTTCAAAAATCATTACCTTGGACTTATTAACATTCATCATCAGATCATTTCGCATGCATACCTCATACATACAATTCACCAGGACTTGTAGTTCATGCTCGTTGTCAGCAAGTAGGACAGCGTCATCCGCATACAAGAGACAGCTTACTGACACTCCGCTCATTTTGGCACCTACATCCAACCCTTTCAGCTCTCTCATACAATTGTCCATATACAGATTAAATAACCACGGGGACATTACGCAACCTTGTTTGACACCTTTATTGATATCAAACCAGGCTGTAAGATCTCCATTTACTCTGACACTAGCAGTGCTTTCCGTGTATAGCGACTTAATGGCCGTGATCAGTTTTGATCAGTGTGTAAAATAAAATCTAACTAACTAACCAACCATTAATAGTTTCTTCGGAGCGGTAGTTTGAGAGGATGGACCGCCACACTGTTCTGTTTTGACACAATTTTCGTGCCTTTTCAACATTTACACATCGTGACACGCTCGTCGATTGTTTCGACTTGATTAATTTGGTCATGCCACGACTTCCTTGGCTTCCCTAGATTTTAATTTTCACTGCTTTCATATACCTTTTTAACCACTTTTCCTTCGTTTATTTGTTAGGTATATATGTACAAAACACTAGTGACCCTTTCTTACTTTTATTTTGGACTCATTTATCCGCTTTGCATTCCTTTCTTTCTTCTTCATTCACATTTTTCTTAGGGATTTCCTTTCTACGACATTTATCTTACTTTTGTCCTTCTCCTGCCAACTCCAAAATTCACTTTAATACATAAGGGTCGGGACTAGAACTCCATCGTGCTTTGGCATCATTGCTCTAGTTGGTTTAAATCTATTTTAAATAATAATAGGTAAACGTTTACCCAGTATATTTATTTACTTATTAGTATATTTTTGAATACATTTTATAAACGTGTGCACAATGTAAGCTATCCAGAGAACTACGTGCTCGGTGGCTAAAATAGTCAGAGCACAATAGCTGACTACTGAAAGTGTTAATGCGCATTTTCCCCGCCGGGGCGGGGCGCGCGCCTCGGCCAATGGCGGCCGCGGCCCGACGCCATGTTGGATGGACCGGCGCGCGCATCCCTGGCGTTTGAAAATAACAAATTGCTCGCCCGCAATGACAGGAGCAATGACGCTTCTAATGTTCGGCAGACATCGATTATGGGGGCAGGTATGAATGGTATTTGAATATTTCGATGTGAGAATAATGTGTTCGGAATGACACAGTGGACAGGTTCCTATTTTATTATATTGGTACTTACTTGCGTTTAGTTATTTCATACGATGGCTAATAAAGATGTATTAAAACTGAGCGACATTTTCCTCCAAAATTAAGTAAAGCATTTAAAAGACGTACATATATCCACTGATGCATTTAAAACACTTGTCAATTCCTTAGTCGTGTCTTGATTAGATTGCTATTATTATCCCTACAAAACAAATTAATAAACTTGAATCTGCTTTCAATGCAGCAGCACAATTCATAAAACATATCCTTTAAAAGTTATCATATTTCATAACATCTAAAAGATTGTCACTAGCTGAAATGTCACGAGAGAATTCAGTATATATTGTACAATACAGAGTACCGCAGTCTCGAATCAAGAAGAAAAGGTACATTGATGATCTTAAAATGTATATAGTAATAGGGTTCTAAAGACCTGTCGTATACAAAAAAAAAATGCTGGATGATTTTCAAAGCACTTCACAGAATGGCACCAGCCTACATATCTGATTTTTGTATTGCTGATAGCTATAACATGCGGCATTCTACGCTTCGATCAGCAAACTCCTCGGTAATAGGCATATTAGTTGATCCAAAGCGCAGCCCCCGGACAAATTTCGGAGATCGGGCTTTCGTGGTGGCATGTCTGTCCGCCTGGAATATGTTCCCTGCACGCCTCAGACGAATCCGACTGAGTTTAAATATAACCTAAAAACCCAGCTTTTTAAAATATCATCATCATCATCGGCTGTCCCTCGTGTCTGAGGAAGACTGTCCTTCACGGTTGTAGGTCTGCATGTGACTGAAAAGTCCGATCCTGGACCCACAAATTCTGGGGCATCTGGGGCAGGGGAAGGCGCTTTTAATGAAGCCGTCACCGTCTCCCAGTGGTCTCTTTTTTCTCCTCCTCCTCCTCTCGGCGACAGTCTTCTGCAGTTTATTTCCCAGCAATCACAGTCGATGCCAGTTTTTTGTAGGTTTCCTTTAAGGGAGTCCTTTAAGCATTTCCTCTGACCACCGTGTGAACGTTTCCTTGGGTAAGCTGACTTTTTAAAATATCACATAAAATATAAACAACTATTGCCGGTGTTAGATGCAGCTCTCATGACTATAAACATTGTCAAAGCGCCAGCCCACGGTAATAGTGAGTTACCACCGAAAACGGCGCTATTAAAAATAATTAGCCTTTATTATTATTATTATTATTAAAGAGAACCAACCTCTTTATTGAAGTGCTACTATAATATCTGAGGTAGGTACCTATATGGTCGGTCTCGTCAATGCGATTAATTTTTTATTAGTATTTTCAAGTAGAATAAAAATTGCACTATGTCGACGAAGTTAATTACTTGATGTACCTACCTTTGCAACAAATAAACAGGGAGCGAAAATCTTTCTTTCTTCTTTAATAAGACATAGGTAGGTACCTACCTGATATTTTCCTCAGGAGATTTAAGTTTGGGGATATTTTCTACCAATATTGTTACCATTATGGTTTTATTTTAATGTACAAATTTACATGATTCGTTTCACGGATTTGCGAATTCGTTTCATGTTTTGCGTTTTTTTTTATTTTATGATAAGCGGTAATTTTATATTTATTAATCTCGAAATAAATCGAATCTACGCTATTAGACTGGATTATATTATGTAGAACAATGAATTTTAAAATGGAATTTTTGCAAGTATTTGCAAGTGTTACTGAACTTATTATACAATTACAGGTAGATTTTAATTTTAAAAATTGCGTATGTAAAGCAGATGTAAAAGAAATGCAGAAAAATTGGTTACCGTTCTCGCAGACAATATAAAATCGAAGGTTTGGAAATTCCTTATTTGTTACAATGCAGCGAAGAATGTAAGCGTTGTTTCATTTTAATTGTAATGTCCAGCGATAATTCTTCCCCCGTCACCTGCCGAGGGGAAGGAAGGGTGTAAAGAACTGGTTTATAAATAATTGGCCGCACAAAACTCATGCAATTTCATAATTACGATTTAGTGCAGCGGAAAAGTAGATCGGCTTCCCCCTCGTTCATTACTCTTCCTCCCCATCACTATTCAAACAGTCCAATTTCAAACGTTCCTTCATGTTCAATGATGAAGATTTTTCGAGTTTTGAGAATCGAATAATCAATCGGTATAAGCATTATTATATCTGATTAGTCTGATAATTCATGATTGGTCTGCTCCGCCATTTAGATCACTAATACAAAAGCGGAGAAATCTATCACGAACTTCAGATAAAGAAATCTTCCACCGCTTACAGTGAACCATATAACAGTTAGAACACCACGAGTAGTCTTATAAATATTTCTTCCATTCTCAAGGAGTTTATTTATGTTTTAAATGTTTATTTAATTCTCAGTTTAAAAAAGTACCAAACGAAAATAGAAGCAAACAATTGTATTATAATTAAAAAAAAAAATTATATCATCTTCTTCTTCTTCTTCCTTGTTGTAGACCCATGTGGTCTGTTCTCCAGAGTGTTGCTCCTCCAGTGAGGTAGACTCCCAGCTGTCCTTCCATCTTTTAGGAGGACTTCCACGAGGACGAGTCCCATGAGGCTGATTATGCAACGCAATATAGAGAAATGGTGGTGTCTATTCTTTGAACATGCACCAGTCCCTTTTTCGCTGTCTGCTCCATCTTATAACATTTTCAACCTCACATATCTATCTTATTCTGATGTTCCTCACGCGATCGTCCTCAGCGTGCTATCGTCCTCAGCGTCTTCATCTCGGAAGTCCTAAAAACTTGTTTGGTCCTTACTGTGTCTGCCCTTGCTTCTACGCCATATGTTGGTCTTATGCATGCTTTATATATTCTCATCTTACTCTTAATGGCCATGTCTTTGTTTTTAGATATTGCGGATTTTAGAGCGCCAGAGATTGCAGCTGCCTTGTTTACTTGGGCTTGTATTTCTTCCCGCAGATCAGTTCCTCCCACCAGGTCTATGCCTAGATACTTGAAGGTCCTGACCTGTTCTATGGGTTGATTTTCTATAAACAGGTTATTGATTTTCTATAATCTATTATATATTTAGTTAAATTTCACTTATGTTCATGGTTTATAAAGCGACCTCCCGAAACTGGTCAGAGACATAAAAATGTATAAAATTTAACTAAATGTAGGTATGCTGGAAATAAAAATTCCTTCACTTCTATCAAAACTAAAAAACTTCTATCATGAAATATCAAATATCAATATTAATTTAAAAATTATTATAATTAATAAGGAGAGGAAAGAGTGGGAATCCGTGAAACTAACTGGTATGCCACAGTCATGTTAAGATCATTCCGACCTGAACGTCTATTAGATTCATGAACCTCTGCTCCGAATATGTAGAATACGGAGAAGCTTTTTATGGGCATTTTCTTATTCATCATCTTACGGACGCGCTCTGTACATTCAATTTATCATATTCAATAATTAATCTTATTATTCTGAAAAATAATTTTTAGAAATTTTATGCTTTATAAATCTGACAATTTCCAATAACCAAATATTTTAAATCTAACCTGAATAAACGACAAACTTACATTACCCCATTAGAGTAAAGAGGAACAAAATGAAATAATTCTTAATATAATGTTTACAGTAAAAAAATGTTCAACTCAATACTATGAGTTTTTAATTTTTCTTGAACAATAATTTAAAACTCCAGTATTTAATATGAACGAAAACGTACGTTTTCTAAAACTTTTATTATAATTTATGCTATTATATATTTCACAAGAGTATTTATGAAATACTATAGCAGTAATTAAATAAAACAATGTTTATTTAACTACTTCAACTTTTGTCTTTATTTCGACAGCGACCGGTTTCGGCAGGCTCGCTGGCATCGACAGACTGTTGGCACTATTGCCAACTGAGTCATTTATATACCTACAGATCAGTGGTGGTAAACATGATTCTATACAAATATAATCTTAGAATAATTATGTAAAATTTATTGAATATAAATATTGTTATTTAAGTTATTTAAGAGGATTCGTATTCAATATAATGGTTTTAAAATTTTATTTTAGCTGACATTTTTTATACATAATGTTGAAAAATTGATATTTATGTTTTTATTATTATTGAATTTAAA
The DNA here is from genome assembly GCA_022606425.2 of Lepidostoma basale. Classification (NCBI taxonomy): domain Eukaryota; kingdom Metazoa; phylum Arthropoda; class Insecta; order Trichoptera; family Lepidostomatidae; genus Lepidostoma; species Lepidostoma basale. The sequence goes on from JAHDVF020000133.1 coordinate 108,214, forward strand.
TAAAAAATATATTTTATCTTGCCGCCAGCGAGCCTGGCGAAACCGGTCGCTGTCGAAATAAAAACTAAAGCTAAAAAATATCGTTTTAATTAATTATTATTTAATTAAGAGTAAAATCTTTTTATTTTGAATTTGATTTGGAAAATACTACAGTTATTTCAAAACAATATTTGTTCCTTTTTCCCCTTTTATTCATTAATTATGCTCAACAATGTACGAGTATAATGCTCCATAAGTAAAAAAATACCATTTTGATTTTAACAACATTTGATAAAGGCGAAATATAGGTATAACAACACATTCCCATAAAATATAGTATAATAAAACTTCTGGGAAACAGGTGTTTTCATTCGTAGTATATAAATATAGCATGAAAAAAGTTTTTATAAATAATATTTGATCTTATCTTCCTAAGATATAATAGTTAAAGCCTACGTGCCGCCATTGCAACCCTTCGTGTGCATTATTATTTGTTATGAGAGGGATGTACTGTATGCTCGTGCCGTCCCTGACGAGCTCCGCGTGGAATGGCTTATTTAAGCACATGATTGATCTTATGGCGGATTCACGAACTGTTTACTTTGGAGAACTCAATACACTTTAAATGGTGCCTAATTATAACTGCGCTTATCGCAGCGAGGCTCGCATTCTGTTTGACCCAATTCTCAATTATTTGCCCATCCCAAAGGTGGGTCTTAATCATATTAAATAAGTTCTTAACTTCAAGAATACTACGTCAATCTGGGACTCTACATTGGCAGGAACGGTCTGACGTCATCGAAGCAGAGTGATCACGTCCAGTAATTTGTTTGCTCTATCTGCTAGAATTACGAAATTCTAAAAAACACTTTGCTCAATGCTTAGCTGGACATAACATTATCATGTCATTTTTTTCTTGTAAATATCGAAGTCTTGTAAATACCTGTTAGAATTTATATTGTGACTAAATATTTTTCTTCTCTCGATGTTGGATTAAGCTATCATATTCTGAATTGATTGATTATACCAGCTGAAATGAGGGGAAATTGATCAAACATATTTTGTGTAACATTATTTTTAAGAAGCGTTGTGTTAAGTTGGGTCTTCATTATCGAGACCAGATTATATAAATATATCCATACTAATCTTCCTTTTCTTTTCCCGGTATCATATCAGGGTCCCTCGATGTTGACTTACTTGAGAGTTGATTTCTCTTCTTAGTGATAACCTGCGGAATAATATCTAGAGTGTTTTCCCCCTTGTTTTCTCTGAAAGATATTTTTTTCTTTATTGGTTTAAATTATATGACCCTTGATAGTGTTTATCCCAAGGATATTCTGTGTTATTATAAAAAATATTTTCATATTTTGTGTTAGTTTCAACTGTACAGATCTTACTCAGTCTAGCTTAGGGGTCCATGGGCTATCTACGAGTACCGACATTCAAAAGAGTTGAAGACCTTCGTGGCAGAGTGGTTACAAGCTCTGACTTCCATGCCGAAGGTCCTGGGTTCGATTCCCGGCGATGGCAGTGTGATTGTCACACTGTCTTTGGTCTGGTGTAGAATTCACGTGACAATAAAATGGCGATAGATTGGCTACCTATCACATGTCACGAGAATCAATATAATAGCTAAAAAATAAAAATTGTATACAGTAATTGGGTCCAAACGACCTGTTGTGTACATAAAAAAAAAACATGGAAAACCTCAACCTACACATTTAGGGTATGACTATGGGGAGAATAAAAAGGTGTTCGAAATTTTTTATAATATAAGAACAATTGTGTACACTTAATGTAGCTTAAGACTATGGGGAGATGAGATTCACTTCATTCAAAAATATTTATTTTTATTTAATATCCTTTATTTATTAATTATGCTGGCAGCCATATCCTTGGGGTTACTTTCCCTTAGCCGGGTGAATCTAGTTTTATGGCGTTGAAAATTCGCCATTCGTCTACTCTCTCCTTGATATGACAATGATGGTTATGTCAGTGGTCACATTGCCTGGGGTTTGCGGGGTTTAAGAAACCACTCGTGGTCGATGCAGAGTTAGACTTAGCAGTAGTGTTGTAGTGGTAATTGGCGCATTACTCTACTAGCAGTGCATACCGTATCGTAGCCCCATATTGTAACAAAGATCATTATTAGGGTGGTCATTGGTCACCCGTGAAGAATCGCATATTTGAGTGAATGCAGGAGTAATCAGCGAAGTTTAGTTCAGGGCCGCGGCTCTTTACTGTGCCAATAAATGCGGTTGTAACGACTTTCTTGGTAATTAATTTGTTTGAGCTCCGCTCAGCTATTTCACTTATCAATGTTTACGAGTTGCTGAAATGTTATGAAGTAAAACGACGAAAGGAAATTACACAAAAATACACAGAATTTATTCTTTTTATATATCTTTTATACGTTGAGACGCCTTCTACTCTTCTGGTATGTCTTTAGTTTAAGTTTGAAACCATTAGAGTCCTTCAATATAGCGGTAATAATATAAAGTCTCCATTAGTTTTTCAGGCGTTGTTATAATTTACACTTTAAAGAGTACCTTCGAACTGTAAATTCTCATTTCATGTCTTTTCTAGAATTATCGCATTCGAAACTCAAATTATTAAATATGTGGGGCTATGGGAGAGAATGGATGAAATAACTACTATAGCGGAGAATTGAGCAAGCGATGTGGATTTATGATCGCGCGAGAAACGCACAGATGAATATGTTATGTGTAACCGGGGACAAGCATAAGAGAGTTATTGAAGTTGTTTTGAAATCATTTCCAAATACTCGTATATAATATGTCCTTTGAGTTCCTTGGAGAAAGACAGCGTGAAGCGCGATAAATATCAAATATGATATTGGAAGACATATGGTATGTACCTATATATAATATAATACAATTCACTCTCATTTCATTAAAAATAATGTAGGTACAAAAATAATGGCTTTTGAATATGAATAGCATTAAGAAAATTATTTTTACAATCTTTAAAAAGTTTAAATGATTCGTTTGGTCTAGTAACAATAATCTTTTAATAAAAATGATAAAAAAATACACAAATCTGGTGTGTTCGTATAATATCTATTGTAAGATTGCAGACATTGATCGCGACACACGTAGGTTGGTAATATTTTATTAATGCGACATATAAAGAATTAAAAAAATATATATATATATATATACATATTTAGTTAAATTTCACCTGTTCTTTAGATTCGACCGATTTCGAAAGCTCTTTGCCATCTTTAATAGGAATAAAGAATTTTTCAAAAATTAACTTCTACCAAGAAATTTTAATTAACAACATTTATATTTATTAAAAGAAAGTTTATTTCATTCCAAGAAAATAAGATAATTGTAACAAAAAATACAACTAGGCAAATGCACCATCATCTAGATAAAAAATATTTTTTTATCAAACTATAGATAAAACAATAGTATTTTTAAAGACATTTTATTAATTGTAGAAATTATTCAATTAATAATAAAAAAGTATAGCTACTTTTGCGGCAGCTCTTCTGAAGTCATAACTCTTCACAGAAATGGGAGCTATTCGAATAATTCCCTTTCTTCCACCGCCGAATGAGACGGGGAGGCGCGGGCGCACGAGCACGCGGTGCCGGTGCGGTGTCCGCGAGTGATCTTCGTGCTGCGACGGCCGTGCGCGCATATTCGGCGCTTTCCTTCCTTTGTGAAGGAATCCGAGACTGTGCCAGCTACACCAGGTACACCAGCTGTCACGGGTTGCTAACTCTGGACTGCCACACATACTCTCACGCCACGTCCTGCTGATAGACCAAATGAATAGAAAGCAAAACTTTTTATCCAAGAACATTTTAGAGAGAGAGAGAGCATTATTGAACATTCAGTTGGAAACTACCCTTTTTATTACAGAGCATATTGCAAAAATACCATTACTTACGCTTCTCGTGATCTCTCTAAAACGCTAATAATTGCATCTCATGATATGAAAAATCAGATATCACTGGAAGAGTGGCAGTGCGAAAATGGCGCTGGGTAGGCTTTATCGTTCGCAGCTCTGACGATAGATGGACAAAACGCCTCGTTTGACGGCGTCCTAGAATTGTGTCTTCGATGGAGGGACAATAGGAGAGACCGCTGGAATGACATGGATGCGTGTTTCCCAGGATCGTCGACTGGTGATCGACAGACTGGTGACACTATTGCAAATCGAGTATTTTATATACATACAGATCAGGGGTGGTTAACGTGATTCTGTACAAAAAAAATCTTCAAATATTTATGTTAATTTTACTCAATTTAAATATTGGTACCTATAACAGGTATTCAAGAAGATTCATATTTAATTCAATAAATTTTATTACAGTAAATTTACTGTATTTTTATTGCAGTAAATTTTACTTAAATATTTGAAGATTATTTTTGTATACGTACAGATACAAATGACACGGTTTGCAATAGTGTCACCAGTTTGTCGATACCAGCGAGCCTGGCGAAACCGGTCGCTGTTGAAATAAAGACAAAAGTGAATGGAGTATAAAAACATCGTTCTATTTAATTATAATTGAAAATATCTTTGATGGAATCTTCTGTAGATGCATACGTCCAAAAGAAAGTAAAATAAAGAATTTTGGTTAAGACATTAGAAGCGAATATAATAGAGAACCATTGTTGAAATATTGTAGACAAGCTTTGTGAAAGTAAAAACAAGGCGAGGAAGGTCGTGGAAAATACGACAAATCAATTATTAGCAAGGTGGGTGTCACAATGTATGAATACAAAGAAAATTCCGGTTAGGATAGATACGTACGTATGGCGATCTATCATCTCTGCCCACTTTTTCGGAGAAACAGTCTGATGGTTAGTTAGCGAGTTAGTTTGAATAATACTATTTCTTTGAAAAAAATCTTTACGACAATAACGCGATCTTCGAAAACAACATTGATGGAGGGTAATGAGAGAAACAATAGTATAATTGAAGACTACAGGGGAAAAACAAGGAATGTCAGTAGAAGGTTAATTTGAATAAATTGAGAATAAAGCTAATCAAAGTCTATATATTTCTTAGCAATTAGCAATCGATTATCTGGCCATAGTCGATGACACAGATGATTTTTGAATATGTAAATTTTACTGTGGATATACACGTACAAATGCCGCTAGATGGCATTATTACATTTATTTTGAATTTTAACTGACATTCCTTGTTTTTCCCCTGTAGTCTTCAATTGACCACGCATTAAGGTAATAGGTATAGCATATAACATACCACCTCCTCAATCGTACCACAACGCATATTAATTTGAGGGTTTAAGTTAACTATGATTTGGCATTGTATTATTATTATTTTTTAAGTTTAAAATAACTCACTACCGGACAGGTTAAAACCAAAACACCCACATTCACCACAAGTGCTCAAAATCTATCCTCATTGAATTTACAACCCACAAAATCACCTTTCCAACCATGATCCCATCAGACGTAAGAGGAATAGCCACAAGATATGAAACTTCATAGGCCAAGTAACGTTTATCGGGAGAGGTAGGCAGAGAGGATGGACCGCCACTCTGCTCTATCCTGATATACCTATTGAGTTTCCTCTATATTCATATATCGTAACACGCATGCTCGTAGACTGATTATGAAATATTGCGAAATCAGCAAACACGCTACTAACTTCGTGACGCATATCCGCGAACAAACGTGTCAATACTTGATATGGAAGAAAGTGACAGTTTTGAAGTGATAATTTTCGTATTTTTATAAGGATTCGTTGTTTCGGTGAGTACAATTTTATGAATATCTTACGATCATTTAAGTAGCACATACTCGTATATATTTTTATATTTGAAGCACTTGTAATTATTTTTGTTCCTTGTATTTAAGGTTTCAATAATGTTTTAAATACAAAATGGCCGAATTGCTTAAATCGTACCGGTGCTGGTATAGATTTATAGGTAAATTTGCTAATCTTACCTTATATATAAAGGGCTTATCCCTTAATTAAAATACTGGGTTTACGTTATGGTACAGTAATTTTTTCAAACTAATATATCATAACAAAACCGGTTTACTTGTTAATTTAAAACGATCGCATTTGACAGGCTATAAGGCTGGGAATATAATGTAAATGGTGTCCATGGAATTCTTTTTGCAAACTATACTAAAATATAAAAAAAAATTTACTTCTGATATGCTCGTGTTCTATAAATATATGTTTTCATATGAAGCACTAATTTTGTGATTGGTCATTATAAACTTATATATGTGTTATATGTGTAGGTATATATAAACAAATAACACAATTTGTATAATATTTAACTCCAGGATGGTTATTATAATTGATGCCAACTAGTATCGCTTGAATCCGTTTGATCAGGGCACTATAATAACTAACTAACTAACTAACCATCACGCCGTAAGGGGTAGGCAGAAAGAATGGACTGCCACACTTTTCTTTCCTGACATATTTCTCTCGCTTCCTCAACATTCATAGATCGTGTCATGCACGCGCGTCGATTTCTCTGACTCCTCACATGGCCTACATTCAATATTTGATTTATTTGATCGTTCCACGTTTTCCTCGGTCATCCTCTATTTCTGGTTACATTTACATCGTTAACATATTTTTTTTTACCATTCTTTCTTTATTCATTCTTTCAATATGTCCAAACTAATATGGTTGACGAATGATCCTTTAATTATTTTGTTCATAACACCATCATTCGCACCGCATTCACGTCTTATACTCGTATTTATAACAGTTATAATATTAGGTATATTGTCCAAGCGACACTAGTTGGCATCAATTATATTAACTAGAACTCGGATTTGTATTCTCTAAATAAGTTCAAAATATTCTCTTTGTATGTCCCAAATATGCTACTATATTATTATCTAACGTGATGTTTATTGTTAACTGGAAAAAATAAGGTCTTATGTGTGATTAACTGTTGATTATATTGTACAATTATATATGTTTTCTATATTACGAGGGTAAGACTCAGTCGATCCTTTGAAAGAATATTTTTAGACGGGAGAATAACCTCTCAACGACAATAGTTAAGAACGTTTAGATTGCGCAATCATTGATGGCGCCGGCTAGGTATATGTTTTCTCTGCAGAATGGATAAATTAAAAATACGAGTTATAATATATCAATATTTACTATACGATTATTTGTTGTGTACTTTTTTCTTGTCTTTTCTTTCATCATTTATGTTCAAACAGGAGACTACATACAATATGGGTACAAATCTTCTTCTTCTTCTTTCTTCTTCTTCGATGGCCCTACAGCCCATATCGAGCCTTAGCCTCCAGTATTCTTCGCCTCCAACTCCTGTCCTCCGCTTCGACCCTCCAATCTGACATTCGTAACAATTTTGCCCCATCTCTCCCAATTTCATCCTCCCATCGCAGCCTTGGTCGTCCAATTGGTCTTCTACCACCTGGGTGCCACTCCAGCAATCTTTTTGAGGTTCGCGATGACGGCATCCTCTACACGTGACCGGCCCATCTCAGTCTATTCAGTCTGGCCTGTGTGGAGAGACTGGGAGCTTTGTAAATATGGTACATTATGCCGCACTCTCCAGCCTTCACCGTCATTCACAGGCCCCAGAATTCTGCGCAGCACCCTTCTCTCAAAAGTATCCAGTCGCTCATGGGTACAAATATGACTCTTAATTGCTTTCACTTTGAAAACTTTGAAATATTCGCTAAACCCTGAAATATGTTTTAACATTCTCTAATAACTAGGGTTTAAGGAGTTAATAAATCTTAAAACACAAATAAACAGCGTCTTTTTGATGGCTTAGCCTAGGAAAAATGTGCTTTTTATGTCAATTCTGTGGTTGAATACACAGTGTTATATTATTTTATATTCTCCTACATATTTTGTTATGTTTTGTGGTAGTGAAATGTTTTGATAAATGAAATGTTCTCTTAGTAATAAGGCCACGCTATTGATACGAATACGAAGAAGAAGCTGAAAAAGTGAGATATCTATCAAATCGATCACTATTGTGTCTGGTTTGTTATTAGTCGAAGCAGCGTGCAGCGCGTCGCCAGCCGACCCTGAGAGAATACATTTTAAATGCAATGAATAAAATTACGTTCCTGCCTATTGTGAACGCTTTAAAAATGAAATTGCATTTCCTTTGTCGCATATTTAATGAGAACAATTGCGATTAATACTTTAAGTATTCATTTCAGTGATTGCTTTTTGAATCGCATTAAAATTGAAGCGGTTAATGAATATTTTCCTCGGAGAAACACAATTATGAGGTTTTTTAATGCAGTGCCGGTCGATGTAACTTTCTCATAAAACCAATATCAGAAGGAACTTTTGAGATGTGTAACATATGTATCTTCTTATTATTCTTTTCGTGTCATGTCAAGTCGTGAATATTATTTTTTGTATTGAAGCTGATTTTTTTTATTGTCACGTGAATTCTATACCAGACCAAAGACAGTGTGACAATCACACTGCCATTGCAGGGAATCGAAACCGGGACCATCGGTATGGAAGTCAGAGCTCTTACCACTCAGCCACGAAGGTCGACAGTTTGTCGATTTATTACTAAGGAATTTCTTAGTTTGTATTTGCAGTTGCTTAATATATTATATACAATATAATTTAATTAATTTTCATTGATAACTCGAAAGGGTAGGCAGAGAGAAAAGACCACCTTAATACTGTATCTTGACACACTTCTCTACCTTCGTTTTCATCCATACAGCGAGTCATACATCCACTTGATTTCTTTGACTTCTAACGTGGCTAATCTTTAAAATTGGATTAATTTAGTCATTCCATGTTTTCCTCGGCCTTCCTCGACTCCGTACTCCATTCACATCGTTAAAGTATACTTTCAGAACCATTATTTATTCATCCATGCTTCCATGTGTCAAAACCAGCGTAGTGATCCTTTCATAATTTTGTTCATACTTTCTTTCCGGATATCAGCATTTAAATTTTTTCGTACATCGTTTTACCCCCCATACGTCTGAGATATTCTATTTTTTTTCACACATGTTAAAAATTTCACAACAAACAACGGCAGTTTTTGTTTTCTGCACTACTGTCATACAACAATAATAATAAAAAAAAAATAATAATCCAGAGACGTTCTCGGGCATGCGTGCATTTTGAATTACTTTCGGAGGGTATCGAAGTATCCTCTCTCGCTCTCTTGTATTCAAAATATTCTCGTTCTCTTTCTTGGCGACATTCGGGTTTTTAACTAACTAACTAACTAACCATCACGCCGTCTCCCCGGAGGGGTAGGCAGAAAGAATGGAACGCCACACTGTTCTGTACTGACATACTTCTCTCGCTTCCTCTACATTCATACATCTTGTCATGCACGCACGTCGATTTCTCCGACTCTTCACGTGACCGACATTCAATATTTGATTGATTTGATCGTGCCACGCTTTCCTCGGCCTTCCCCTATTTCACGCCGTTTACATATACCATCTTTATCATTCTGTCTTCACTCATTCTTTCCATGTGTCCAAACCATCTTAATGACCCTTTCCTTATTTTGTTCATAACACTTTCATTCGCACCACATTCACTTCTTATACTTGCATTTGTCACTTTATCATATACAGATTTTCCACACATTCGTCTTAGAGATCTCATTTCTACTGCATTTATTCTATTTTCATCCTTCTTTTGCCAGTTACATGCTTCACTTCCATACATAAGGGTCGGCACAAGAACACCATTGTGTCGGATTTTTGCTAATTTATATTATGTCCGTTATAGTGTCCGTCACTGCGAGAAGGTTCGCCTAACTAGTCCGAGTAAGACTGAAATAAGCCTCGCATAGCACGCCGTACGACTTCTGCCGTGAGACTAAATATATATCACTTTTAATTACTCTATTACTTTGTACTGCGCTTAATAAGAATATTGTAATGAAAAAATACTCTTCTTCGTTACCCGCGCCTGCGTGCTAAGCTGATTAACACAAGGGGTTGCTGATCCATATTCCGATAAGCACCCGATTAAATTAATGTTATCTTTTATATTTGCTTACATTCCGTCACGATGTGTTTGTATGGAAATGTTCAAGAAGCCTAAGGGCTTAAGGAAACTATATATTCGGACGACTGGATCATACTGATGCAACCGAACGGTAACAATGTTGAAAAGGTGGAAAAGTTCAGATACCTCGGCGGCATGCTTACAGACACTCTTAACTCAGATTTAGAGTTGAAATGTCGGATTGAAGTAGCAAGAACAGCATTTAACAAAATGAAGTCACTCTTTTGCAATGACAATGTCAACTTAAAACTAAGACAGAGGATGTTAAGGTGTTATGTGTGGTCTGTTCTTTTATATGGGTGTGAGACATGGACATTAAAAGTAAATACAATGAACCGGTTAGAGGCATTTGAAATGTGGCTTCACCGAAGAATGTTCAGGATCCCATGGACAGACAGAGTGACGAACACAGAAGTCCGAATCGTGCAGGAGTAAATAGAGAGCTGCTGACATTGATCAAAGTCCGCAAAATTTCATATCTGGGTCACGTTTTACGAGCAGAAAAATATCGCCTGCTGCATCTAATTTTGAAGGGAAAAACAGAGGCCCGCAGGGGGCAGGGAGAAGGCAGATGTCTTGGCTGCGCGATGTGAGGGAATGGACGGGAATCGGAACTGTGGAGGAGCTATTCTGGACAGCGCAGGATAGGAAAGAGTTTACTAGAGTGATCGTCAACGTCGGGGGGACATGACAGGGCACTTTAAGAAGAAGAAGGAAACTATTTAGCCTAAGGAAACATAATTTAAGAATTTTAGGCAATTAATTTGTGCAGACGCGGCTACAGAGCCGACGTTTCGCAAATCGTTGCAGATGTCATGTTCTCTGAAACTCTGGCAAATGACGAAATCATCAAACATGGATACACTATAGAGCCAAGAAATGATCAAATCAACTGTATAAAACAACTTGTTCCAAGAGATAACGGTTGCCTTACATTTATACTTACTCTTCTTTTGGACCTTTGGTTTGTTTCTGTAGTCAGGCTGGCCTCTCTTGGGAGGTTGACTCCAAGCTATCCCTCCTTCTCTTTGCCGGTCTACCCCAATATGTGAAATACGTCACTCCCATGAAATATAATGAACTTATAGAAAACGGACGCTTCCATTAAAATTAAATAAGAAATATGGGTAAGCGATTGCATAAAATTGCCCATGATTATGGTACATTGAAAGCCATGTATGTTTAGGTTAATATTAAATGTACGAATTATATTAAATCTAAAGTATTCACAAATAGGATAACATTTTTACAGATGTAATTAGTGTAAACATAACTCTGAGACTTACGTATCGTCTTCATGTCTCTCTATTAAAGAGATAAGTAGATAGACCTTCGTGGCAAGTGCTTTGACTGCCATCCCGAAGGTTCCGGGTTCGATTCCCGGCGATGGCAGTGTGATTGTCGCACTGTCTTTGGTCTGGTGCAGAATTCAAGTGACAATAAAATGGCGAGAGATTAGCTATCTATCACATGTCACAATAATCAATATGATAGCTATACCCTTTATATCGATTTGGTTCGCGCTGTAATGATGTAAAGAGCGATTCAACAAAATAATAATAATAATAATAATAATTTTGTTATGTAGACGAAAGATTGTCTCGGTAAAGTAATAATTCTTAATTGCTTTGAGAAAAAAAAAGTTCCTCAGGTGAAACTATAATAAAAAAAAGTTTTGTCTAACAAATGGAATAAAATGAAAATCCGTCATACGACCTGTGCCGCCCGCCATTTTAAGAGTAATATGTTTAAAGAAAATTGTCGCTCGAGGAGATGGTTAAAATAATTCTAGTTTATAGACAGCCAAAGAGAGTGATCAGTTTGTATAAAAGTGACAGTGGAGTTCGTGGGACTCGGGACATAGATGTCACTCATCTCCCACTTTCTCACCATTGTTCTCAGCTTCCTCTCACCCGCCTGCGATTGTATGTAAATCTTAATTAAGCCTTTGGTACCTATGTGGCGCGTTATATAATGCTTGAATCGGTTTCCGCCATTGCGGAAAAAGCCCGACTCGGAAAAAGTGAGGTTACTCGGAATTTCTCACTCGGGGTTCTAGTGATTAGCGAACCGGTTCTCCACTTTTATAATTTGATCAGATAATCAATAATGGTGCTCTCGAGGCAAGATGATTTTCCGCACCTATTTCAATTATAACGTCTTCGCGAAGCTAATGGATTGATATGGCGCTCTGATAAACAGTGCTTTCTTTATTAAAAAATAATTCATTTGATTATTATTGATTCGCGTGATAAGAAGAGAATTGGAAATATTGAAATATTTGAAAGTTTTAGAAATAAAATTGCTATTGCTTTCGCGATATTTTTTTCTTCTTCTTCTTCTTCTTTTGATAGATCTGACGATCTGTGACACAGAAATCATATCTCGTCGGATGATGAGATCCAGCTGTCCCTCCATCTCTTAGGCGGTCTTCCAGGTGGGCGGTGTCCGGAAGGGATTTCATAGGCGGCTGTATACGCGAGTCTGTCACCATCCATTCGGGCTACATGGTCCCTCCAGTATCTTCTTCTGGATCTACTCCACTGAACGATATCCTCTATTTCGCAGGTTTTCCTTATGTCTGCGTTGCGGACACGATCTCGGAGGGTTTTTCCAGTAATTGATCTTAGGACCTTCATCTCCGATGTTCTAAGTAGTCCCTTGGTTCGCACAGATATTTTTTTATAATATATAAATATAAATATCGCCTGCTGCATCTAATTTTGAAGGGGAAAATAGAGGGGGCAGGGAAAATACAGATCTCTTGGCTGCGCAATGTGAGGGAATGGACGGGAATCGAAAGTGTGGAGGAGCTATTCCGGACAGCGCAGGATAGGGAAGAGTTTACCAGAGTGATCGCCAACGTCGGGGGGACCTGACAGGGCACTTTAAGAAGAAGATTGCTTTCGCGAAATGTTCAACTATAATTACGATTATTGTTCACACAGTATAATATATGAACATAAACGTCTGTTTATATCATTTTTATTATGCATGCAACATAATTATCAAAAAGACATGAAGACGAAACACGTCACTCCCAGAAAATATAATTAGATTCTAGAAAACTGACATATAAATTACTACTACGTATTTAGTTTAAGATAAATGTTAAATAATTTTTATTCAAGGTAATGCTTTTGAAAAAGAAGAAATCATGTCAGTCTGCAACATTAGCGTGAATGGTGAAAATTTGGAGCAAGTAGACGAGTTCGTGTATTTGAGTAGTATGTTTACAAAAGATGGGCGAGTGGAGAGGGATATTGAAATAAAGGTTGGGGCAGGCAACAAAGTGAATGGTGCATTTAAAGTTGTCATCGCAAACAAAAACCTATCCAAAAAAGCTAAAATGGCAGTGCACAATGGTGTTCTTGTACCGACTTTTATGTATGGAAGCGGAGCATGGAACTGGCAAAAAAAGGATGAAAGTAGAATAAATGCAATAGAAATGAGATCTCTTGTGCGATACTCTGTGTATGATAGAGTGTCGAATGAAAATATAAGAAGTGAATGCGGTGCGAATGATTATGAACAAAATAATGAAAGGATTATTAAGATGGTTTGGAAAGAATGAATTAAGAAAGAATTGTAAAAAAAGTATATGTTAATGATGTAAATGGAACTAGAAATAGAGGAAGACCGAGGAAAACGTGGCACGATGAAATCAATCAAATCTTAAATGTCGGCTACGTGATGAGTCGGCGTGCATGGCAAGATGTATGAATGTTGAGTGTATGTCAGGAAAGAACAGTGTGGCGCTCCATTCTTTCAGCCTACCCATTCGGGGAGATGGCCTGATGGCTGGTTAGTTTATTAGTTAGTCGAAATAAAGATTTTTGTTAATAGGGTAATCAAATCGTAGGTACCAGAGAGCATACAGAAAGAAGAAAACTAATCTTTACGACTAACTAACCAACCAACCATCACGTCATTGCCCCGAAGTGGTAGACAGAGAGGATGGATCGCTATACTGCTCTATTCTGACATACCTTTCGAGTTTACATTCTTACATCGTAACATGCACGCTCTTTTAATAATTTGTTTATTTATTTATGCCATGCCTTCTTTAGTCGTCCGCAGCTTTTTTTTCCTTAAACTGCTTGTATACAACTTTTTAACCATTTTTCATTTTTAAATTTAACTTATGCAATCATCGTTCTTAAATTTCTTTCTTAACTAATTAACTAACTAACTAACTAACCATCACGCCAATGGATCACCACATTGTTCTATCCTGGCATAATTCTCGTGCATCTTCTACATTCACACATCGTGACATGCACGCTCGTCGATTGTTCCTAATTTGGTCATCCCACGTCTTCCTTGGCCTTCCTCGACTTCTTTTCCCATTCACATTACTTGTATTTATCTTTTTAACCATTTTTCCCTCATCCATTCGTGCTATATGTCCAAATCATCATAGTGACCCTTTCTTAATTTTATTTATCACGTATTCATCCGCCTTACATTCCTTTTTTACTTCATCATTAGATATTCTATCATACATTATCTCTCCGCACATTTTTCTTAGTGACCTCATTTCTACGGTATTTATCCTACTTTCATCCTTCTGCTCATCAACTCCAAGCTTCACTTCTATACATAAGGGTCGGGACTAGAACGCCATTGTGCACTGCCATCTTTGCTTCAGTCGATATATTTCTTTTTGCGGTAATGAATTTGAGTGCAACATTTATTTTGTTTCCAGCTCCAGCCCTTGTTCCGATAACTTTCTCCATTCTTCCATCTCTTGTAAACATGCTTCCCAGATTAACAAATTCGGTAACTTGCTCTAATTTCTCGCCGTTCGCACTTATGTCACGATTCGTCATACATTCTCCCTTTTCAAATACCATAACTTTAGACCTTGACACGTACATCACAAGGTCTCATACTTATTGCATACTTCGTACATTCTTGACACTAGGACTTGTAGATCGTCCATCTTGTCAGCGATTAAAACAGCGTCGTCTGCATATAGCAAACAGCTGATGGACATATCGTTGATTTTCGCACCAGCGTTTATGCTATCTTATTATTTTATACACTTGTCCATGTATAGATTAAGCAACCACTGGGATATTACACAACCCTGTTTGACACCTTTTGTGATATGAGTATCAAAGCAAGAAGTGAAAGCCCCGTTTATTCTGACACACGCGGTGGTTCCTTGATAAAGGGAAGCAACCGCTCGTATCAGGTTTGTGCTTACTTCATACTAGGCCAAGACCTTCCATGGCTTTTCTCTGTCAACTCGGTCATACGCTTTTTGCAGATCTACGAACACGCAGAGAAGTTTCCGTTCTTTTGCCAAAAACTTCTCTGTTAGATTGCGAAGTGCAAAAATCTGGTCCATGTATCCACGTCCACTCATCGTAATTATGTGCGGAAAAACGATATATGATAGAATACCGACGAAATAAGGAATCTTTACAATTCGAGTCCGCTACTGCATTTCACAAGTCTGGTACAGATTTGGCGATCAATACCCGCAGATGCGTCTCATCTCCCAGGCAGGTGCGGGCGACGGCCGGCGCGTGCGGGCGACTGGTTCCCGCTCCAATCCACCTCGCGTAGGGTAATCGATCGACTTTTTGTCGCGGAAATGGTCAACTTCCTCTAATTATATCCGAATATTATACGACTTAATTGGATGCCCGATGGATTCCGAGGATGCAACAAGAACAAGCGCGTGTAGACTGCGTAAGGAATTTTTATAGTAGTAATTTCAATTAATAAACATTGACCGCTTTTAGGTACGAGTAGCATTTTGTTGAGACAGGACACGCTTACGTCTCTCTTCTTGAGTGGTGTCTTGCCTTAACTGTTTACCAAGTATTTCTCTGAAACAAAAGAAGTATTTTATGAATCATTTATTGGGTGGTAATGGTGAAATACATGTTTAAGCGCGAATGAAAATTCAGGAATGTTGTTAATATTAAAAATACCGTTACAGGTTTAAAAAGCAGTGTGTCAGGTTTCATTATTGACGCTATTTTCGAAATACAAACATTTAAATGTTGACATCGATTTAATTAATACGAATGAAATCGTACGTTTTCTAGAAGTTTTATTATATTTGATGGAAATTCAACTTTTTACCTTGTTGGCATTATCAAATGTCTGTTATAATGTCAAATATCAAATATACTTACTTACTTCCTATGGCCATACAACTCTTGAAGCGTTTTGGCCTCCTTGATGATTTTTCGCCAAGCTCCTCGATCCTGCGCTTTTTGCTCCCAGTAGTCCGATTCGCCCAACCTAGCCAGGTCAGCCAGAACATTGTCCATTAGGCGCTGTCTAGGCCTTCCTAGAGGTCTTACTCCAGTCGGTCTAGACGCGTACAGGGTTGCTCTGGTCTCTTCGGCTCAAATATGACAAATATCAAATATGACATTTGATAATGCTTTACACAAACGAAACATGTCATTCACATAAAATATAATAAAACTTCTAGAAAACAGACGTTTTCATTTGTATTAATTATTTAAAAAAAAGGAATTATATATCATTGTTCAAGAAACAATAAATAATTTAATTGTCTTGATCGACATTTGGTAATGACCGGCTCTCACGGTGCTCATTATTGCCGCTCGGAACTATAATATAAGTCAGACAAGTAGAATAATACTAAGTAAATAAAAGAAATCATAAATTTTCACAATTAATCTTAATAATACATTATTAAAAAAAATTATTGATACAAAATGAAATCCTTATCAAGCAATGATGAAACATTTGTTTAAATACTCAAACGGCAATTATTATATCATTAATTCCTCCACACTTCGGATGGCGGTCCACTCCCTCACGTTTCGCAGCCAGGACATCTGTCTCCTACCGGGCCTTTGGCGTCCCTCAATTTTCCCCTCCAATATCAGTTGGAGAAGGTGGTACTTTTCCCCACGCAGTGTATGAGTAGGTATATTTAAATAATAAGACCGAGGAAAACATGGCATGACCAAATTAATCAAATTTTAAAGGTTGGGTTGTATGACTCGCTGTATGAATGTGGAGGAAGCTAGATAGGTATGTCAGGATAGAGTAGTGTGGCGGTCCATTCTATCTGCCTACCCCTGCGGGGATGGTTTGTTTTTGTTGTTTTTATATTTAAATAATGAACATAAAACCAGGTTTCCTTTTAAAAATTAAAAATATTTTGTGTTTCAAAAGGGTTCCGTTACCAAAAAAGTTTGAGAACCGCTGATCATTTACTTTTTTTTTATAAATGTATTTTTTTTTCTTCATATTTTGTTTAATTTGGCTTGGGCCGTAATGATGTTAAGATATATTCAACTGTATTATAAAAACACTGTGGGGTGGTTAATTCTTGATTATTATAACTAACATAACATACATGACACAATCTCCCGGCAGGAAAGTCAAGATGCTATCTGGCCTGTAGGGCGTCATGCTTAGCATGCCCTAATATGATATATCGGCTCCGCTTTTACTACGCCATCATATTCTTAAACATTTATTTTCTTCTTTTTCTTCTTCTACTATATGTAGATCTTTTACGTGTAGATCTGTTTAGGCAGGATATCAAATTTGGTCCTGCGATGAAGACATCCAGCTTTCTCTCCATATTTTTGATGATCATCCTGTGGTCAACGGTCTTCTGGAGTCTCGTGCATCACGATTTTAGGAATCCTCGCTGGATCCATCCTCTCGATGTGGTCCCTCCAGAAACGTTTTTTCTGGCTACGCCATCTCATTATATCATCAATTTTCCAGGATCTGCGAATCTCTTCGTTGAGTATTCTAATTCTAAGTATTATATACCCGTGATAGGTCGTAATGTTATCATTTCTCCAGTTCTTAGAAGATGTTTGGTTCTGACAGTGTCTGCTCTTGTTTCAATTACGTAAGCCTGATGCATGTTTTGTAGTGCCTTTTCCACTAGCATTATCTATTTTAACAAAATTCAATTTAGATGCGCTCTATTGGTGTACGAGTAAACCAAAGTAATAGTCAAAAGTGTAAATTTACAGGCTTTTCGGAATCACAATTAATTTCAAAAGATTGTGTATTTTGTGGAAAGTAAATGGTTTATCTTTATTTGAAGTAATTTTTAAAATTAAATTATTGACTCCCGCCTGCGTTGTACGACGTACGTCGTCTGAGATCTCTGTCACTGCCTCGTATTGATGAACTGCAATTACAAAGCATAAAGGTGATCGCTTCAGGCGATGCGCAACACATACAGCTGACACTCGTACCTGCGCACCTTCTGGGTGACCTAATAACTTTCTCTAATCGTCATGTGTCACGTCAATGCGCTTATACAATATTGAATATAAATACGGCGATAAACAGACCAGTGCTTACATTAACTCCGGGGATTTCAGAAAGGTATTAATATTTCAATATTTTTATTTACCTCTTCTTTCTGACGGAGACTGTCACGTGAGAACTCTTCAGTCCTTTACTATACGATAGCAATTCCTCCACAGCTATGAACCAGATTTTAAGCCGGTCTCACTCATTGAGATTTCGTAGCAAATTTGTTAGTATTGTAACTGGCGTTCCTTGAAATTATGAGCCGAATCGAATAGTTAACCTTTTGTTCTTCTTCTTATTTCCCCTCGCCTCTTCCGGTTACTCGGGTCGACTTTTCTTATCATTTGGCGCCAGGTATTTGTTTCGTAGGCAGCTTCCTCCTTTAGGCCTAGGGCCTTCATATCCCTCTGCACATTCATCAGCCAGGTAGTTTGAGGTCTTCCTCTCCCTCTCCTACTAGACAGGAAAGACACTTTTTCACGATATGGTCGTGAGGTCTCCTCGTCACGTGACCATACCACCGGAGCCTTGTTTCTGATCACTTTTGTTTTATAGGGGCTACCTTGAAACTTTCCCTCACATATTCGTTGCGCACCTTGTCTTTCAATGTGACTCCTCTCGACCACCGCAGCATGCGCATTTCTGTTGTATGGAGTTTTTGTTCATAGATCTTTTTAGCTGGCCTGGCTTTGTCCTTATTGGCATTTTCGGATCGCACAGAATTCCAGTCAACGTTCGCCATTTATTCCATCCAGATATTATTCGGTTGGTTATGTCCGTAACCGGGTTAATAGTTAACCCTTTAAAGTAGATAAACAAGGGGAGTACAGTAACTATGTATCAATAGAAACGAGAAATATCAATTAATAGGTTGTTGATACTATTACCAGATTACTGTCATTAGATTCGTATAGATTTGATCATTGAACTTTCTGCCCCGGGCACTGCGTTAACGATTGGAACACATTAGCGATAGTACACTTTAATGTCGGTATAAAACCTAATTGTTGTCTTATAGCCACCACATCTTTCGTTGCATTGTTGCAGTCAACAATACAACAGAAAATGTACTCGCTCACGTTTTTTCCGGTCTTCTCGGCTGTGCTTCTTTTGGGAGCAGGAAGCCCCGTCAAGCGGCAGAGCGAAGTACCAGGACGAGAGGACAGGCAACTCACGAACTCAGCGGGTCACTTTGGTAGGGAGGGTGCTGGAGGATTTTTCAACGGCTATGGCTTTGATGGAGTTGGACATGGTGTACAAGAACTTCTCCATGGAGGGCGCATTCGCGATTCACAACAGCAAGGATCCTTATTTGGTTATGGAGGGAGCAACATCTTCAACGCCGCAGATTCTTCGAGTGTTTTAACTTCGCAATCTACAAGTTCAAACAACCATTCGAATAGAAAGTCCAGCAACGGCCAATCAAACCTGAATTTCTTTGACACTGGTGAACAGAATTTTGATACGAAAAACTTTATGGGAGATGTGAGTAGTTCTTTGGGTCGAGATATTACTCATAATGCAAACGGTGCAAGGAATACCCAAACGAACCGACTAAACCAGAACTCAGCCAGCGCACAATCTTTCTTTAATTCCGGAGCCGAAGAGTCTATATTCAATAGTCAGGATCAATACGAGAGATTAAATACAAATCAAAACATAAATTTGAGTGCTGGTTCTCGAGTTACCAACCAGAATAAGAAGTTTAATATTGTGGATCAAAGTGCTGACAGAAGACAATCCTACGCTGGTGCCACTGGATCTAACATAGCTATATCAGCAGTCAATGGAGGAGAAAGACATTCTGCTGTTATTGTCGGGAATTCAAATACTGCATCCGCTTCAAATGGTAGACAAAGCTCAGAACGCATTCGCAATTCCTCAAAACAAAGAAATCAGGCAAATGTTGGTAACACGGAATCATTTGGAGCAATACAAAACTCACATGGAACAGGTTATAGTGCGCAAAGCTCTGGGAATGTTCAGTCTCAACACCAGGGATCTCTGATAGCTGCGAGTGGAAATAATTACCACAGCGCTGCCGACACCTCAGGGGTTTCATCATCCAGACAAGTTGCAACAGGAGTGGGACAAGCGGTGGCTGGGGCTGGAAATGTTAATATTGGTTTATCGGCTGCTGGACAGGGCATGGAACGCATCCGCGATTCGCAACGTCAAGGATCTCTGGCAATTTCAAGCGGAAGCAGTACATTGAACGCAGCAGAGGCTGCTAGGATATCGTCATCTAAAACGACATCTACAAGCTCTAGCAAAAGTTCCAAAAGAAAATCAAGCAGCAGTTTTGAGGGCAGTTCAGCTAACTTGAATCGGGATTCAGCAGCGATTAGTCAATCAAATTTGCTTAATTTTGCAAATAGCCAACATTTTAACGCGGCTACTAACGGCCTCAATGGAGGAGTCAGTACCTCTGCTGGGAGAGAGGTCAGTCTTGACTCCGCTAATGCGAGCACTGCAGAGTCTAATCGTATGAACCAGAATGCACTCAACATAAAGTCTTCTTCTACATCAGAAGTTGAAGAGTCTGAGTCCAGTAGCCACACACAGTCAGAGAGTGTCAATTCCAATCTTGATTCTAATCTGAATTTTGGTTCTCAGTTCGGTAACGTAAACCAGAACTACAATAATTTTGACCACAGCTTAGATAGACTTAACTCATTTAGCGGGTAAATTGGATAAGAGTGATTGATTAATGTTAGAAGAGGTATTGTTGCCCATGTTTAAAGGATTATTTATTAATTGACTCTATAAAAATGTAAGCCCACAAGTGTAGGTTGGAATAAAGAGAAGTTCCAACAGTGTATTGTGAGTTTTAAAATATGAATTATAATAATACCGTACCTTTATAGTACTGTGGATGTTAGTAGATAGATATTCACTTGGTTTGTAACAGAAAAAAACTTATGATGCACTTCGATGCTTGTCCTGTTTATTTTTGTAATGCACTTTTCGTAATAATTATTCGTATTTGGAATAAAATGAGGCAAGTGGCTACATTTATTATACAATATATCAGGGGTTCATAGCATGAGACCCGGTATGAGAATGTTTTCGAGTTTGTGTCTTTCCGGCAGTTTAGGTAGTTTATTTATAAATTTCCGAACACTTTAAATTGTTTTCATTCGACACTCTATCATATCCACACATTCGTCTAAGAGATCTCATTTCTACTACATTTACTCTACTTTCATCATTTTTTGCCAGTTCAATGCTTCGCTTCCATACATAAGGGTCGGTAGAAGAACACCATAATAAGAAGCGAATGCGGTGCGAATGATGGTGTTATGAACAAAATAATGAAAGGATCATTAAGATGGTTTGGACATATGGAAAGAATGAATGAAGAAAGAATGGTAAAAAAATATATGTTAACGATGTAAATGGAACCAGAAATAGAGGAAGATCGAGGAAAACGTGGCACGATCAAATAAATCAAATATTGAATGTCGGTCATCTGAGGAGTCAGAGAAATCGACGCGCGTGCATGACACGATGTATGAATGTTGAGGAAGCGAGAGAAATATGTCAGGAAAGAAAAGTGTGGCAGTCCATTCTTTCTGCCTACCCCTTCGGGGAGACGGCGTGATGGTTAGTTAGTTAGTTAGTTTTTAAATTGTTTTTCAGAGATATTTTTCGGGGGTGTTATTTAGATAATTGATTCTAATGTAAATACTAGTGTATCACGTTTAATAAATTATTATTATATTAATTAACTAACTATCTCGCCGTTTTTCCGGAGGGGTAGGCAAAGAGGATGGCCCGCTACACTGCTCTGTCCTGATATACCTCTTGAGATTCCTCTTTATTTATACATCTCAACATGCACCCCCGTCGATTTTTCCGACTTCGAATGTGTCCGCCTTTTAGTAATGTATGAGTGTTGATTCTGTTGCCTGACTAATAATATTTTCTATATCTTGTAATTGACTTGGTACATTCTACGCCTACTTATTAAAACTAATTAAAAAGTTTTTTAAATTTTCAATGAACTGGAATTTTCAAAGTCAAACCTTTTGCAATTTTTGGAATCTTCAAAGTGTAAAGTTATGGTATTTGAAAAGGAAGAATGTATGACGGATTGTGACATAAGTGCGAACGGTGAGAAATTAGAGCAAGTTACCGAATTTGTTTATCTGGGAAGCATGTTTACAAGAGATGGAAGAATGTAGAAAGATATCGGAAGAAGGGTTGGAGCTGGGAACAAAATAAATGGTGCATTCAAAGTCATTACCACAAATAGAAATATATCGACTGAAGCTATGGCAGTGCACAATGGAGTTCTAGTGCCGACCCTTATCTATGGAAGTGAAGCTTGGAGTTGGTAGAAGAAGGATGAAAGTAGGATGAAAGAAGAATGTGCGGAAAAACAATGTATGATAGAATATCTAATGATGAAGTTAGAAAGGAATGTAAGGCTGATGAATGCGTTATAAATAAAATCAAGAAAGGGTCACTAAGATGGTTTGGACATATGGAACGAATGGATGAGGGAAGAATGGTTAAAAAGATATATGCAAGTAGTGTCAATGGAAAAATAATTCGAGGAAGGCCAAGGAAGACATGGCATGACCAAATTAATCAATTGAACAATCGACGAGCGTGCATGTCACGCAGAACAATGTGGCAATCCATCCTTTCTGCCTACCACTCCGGGGAAACAGCGTGATGGTCAGTTAGTTAGTTAGATTACCAAGAGAACATGTGATGATAGGATTATGAACATGGCTCGGAGGGGGCTTGTGAAAGTTTATCTAAATAAGCCTCATCTACTTCACACGCGGAATTAGTATTCCATGCGATGTGTACAATGGAGAATATTGCAATTAATCATTTTTGGTAATTAATTGTATTCTGTTTCACGCTTCGATTGGGAATGCAATTAGAGACCCTTCCCGGCCTTTGGTCTGATTAGAGCCACGCGGGGCGGGGAGCAGATGCTGTCAGTCAGACCATTGCGGACGTTTTGACGGCAGACGTACCATATAAGACGCTTTCATATCATCTGTCTATTAAACGTAATTAATTTTCATAATAATCATTCGTATCGCCCCCTTGAATATGCTACAAGTGGAGAGTATGTATAAAAGTTATGCATGGAACTGGCTGGAGAAGGATGAGAACATAATAAAAGCGGTAGAGATGAAATCCTTTAGACGTATGTGCAATTAAACGATCTACGACACAGTTTCAAATGCTGATATTAGGAAGGAATGTATTGCACAATGATCAAAATTACGAAAGGATCACTGCGTTGGTTTGTTCACGTAGACGGATGGAAAAAACTAACTAACCATCATCACGCCAGTTCCTCGGAGGGCTAGGCAGATAGGATGGAACGCCACAATGCTCTGTCTCTACCAAGCTGCTGGTTCGATAAAATCAGGGAGCTGACTAGTCTCTCATTGACAGGAGCGCATGGCGTGCCATGGTCAATGGTTTACAGGATGGACGCAACACTCAATCAAGAGAAATACGACTGAGAAGAAGATGAAAAGAACACTTCATAATAAATTAAAGTGTTTATTGTTTCTATAACAATGCTGTAAAACTCCGTATCAAATATTTAACGTTGTTGAAAACTTCATTTTAGAAGTTATAATATATTTAAGACTCGTGTGCGACCTATCATGACATATGGGATCGAGTGCAGGGCGGATACCTCAATCCCAAAAAACGCGCTCAGAGTGTCAGAAATGAAGACGCTCAGATATATATCTGGTAAGACACTGCAAGAGAAGATAAGGAATACACGGATAAGGGAGATATGCGAGGTAGAGGATGTTGTAAGGTGGGGAAGGCAAAGGAGAAGATACCGGTATAAACACGTGAGGAGAATGGATCCATCCAGACTCCCCTTCATTGTGTTGCACGGCCAGCCCCAAGGTAGATGTCCCCCGGGCTGACCACCAAAGAGATGGGATCGACAGCTGGGAGTCGACTTCGCAGGTTGCCGATTCCTCTTAAGAAATAGGCCATTAGGCCTACACTAAGAATAAGAAGAAGATATTATAATTTATGAGAATGACATCAAAGCCTAGCAAGGCAAAACGGATGTCTTCATCAATATTAAATTCAAAATTAAAGATTAATCCGTTTATAAATAATTATTATAACAATTGTACATTAAGTTCGATTCAGACCTTATAAGTTCACAAAACTTGAATGGAGTGATGTTCTCGAGTGGGTTGTGCATTTAAAAAAAAGATGTGCGCAGAGTGTGAAAGGCAAAGAGGTGGAAGCCATAAACAATTTAGCTGGGTCTGTTAACGAGAGTAAAATGGTTATCTTTACGGCTTCATTCACGGCCGGTCATAAACTTTATTGTCAATAACTTAATTAAAGTATGGGAAATATAATAACCGCATAACTACACTTAATTGTCCTTATTTTACATGGCCACTTCGCTTTACGGTTATTGCGCCAGTAAAAACGTTATTTATATTCTTACGCAAATATTAGTAATCAATTTCACGTTTATTTTTATGTTTACGTTACGCCGCTCACTCCTCCCGCAGATGGGACTGAATGGCCGTCTATGTTATGTCAATAATATTAAAAACCTCACGAAACCCTTGGTCTAGATATAAGATATTTTTCTGTAGGTAGGTATGTCGTTGACACCCCGAAACACATAAAAATATACGTTGATGATGTGAATGAAACAAGAAATTTAGGAAAAACGACGATAATTTGACAGTTGACAGTTTTAAAACACTAATTCCTAAGTCGTGTCAGTACCAGAAGACTGCAATGGAGTCTGGGCTAACATCCCCAAACAGCAAATTAATAAACTCTAGTCTGCTTTCAATACGTATGTAATCATCTTATTAAACTACATGGCTGAAATATTTTTATTATTATTTTATTGAATCGCTCTTTACATCATTATAGCGCGAGCCAAATCGATGTTAAGGGGGTAGCTATCATATTTATGATGGGTAGCTAATCTATCGCCATTTTATTGTCACGCGAATTCTACATCAGACCAATGTGTGACAATTATACTGCCATGGCCAAGAATTGAACCCGGGAACTTCGGTGTGATAGTCATAGCACTTGCCACTCGGCCACGAAGGTCATATACCCAGAAAGAGTAACATATAAACCCTGTCGGACGTCGCATGAAATGTAGACCTTACTTATAGGTATATCAGGACTCTGCGTCATCGAGAATCTGAATATTGTCATCAGTAATGTCTTCTGCGATGGGTAGATTGTCTGTACCGAAAAGCTGTCCTCACATAAACTTTGGCGACCGAGCCTTCGCAGAAACCTGCCATTTAGCCTGAAACAATCTTCCTGTAGACCTTAAGTGCACTGTGAACCCACCAAAGCTCGGACCAGCCAGAAATGTACCTTTTCCAATAATCATATCCTGATGTTATATCCTGATTTTAATGTTGATTGACTGCGTCAGGTGCAACCCTCATACTAAAAATGTATGTTTATTTTTAACTAGTTAATATATTGAACCTTTCCACAGCGTCCTTGAAATGATTGATTTATAGAAATATAATCGATTTTATTGTTATAATATGCTCAGCGTGACGGCCCACGTCAGGAGAATGTGAGTAAATCTAAAGAAATATGTATGAGAAGAGAGTGTGACAATCCATTCACCTTGCTTTCACCTCTGGTAAAATGGCATGATGCTTTTTTTAAAAATAACTAACTATCTAAATAAACCATCACGCTGTCTCTCCGAAGGAGTAAGCAGAATGAATGCATCGTCACATTGTTCTTTCCTGACACACTTCTTTCGCTTCCTCAACATTAACCATATATACGTGTATATCGTGCCATGCACGTAGGCTGATTTCTTCGACTCCTCTTGTTTAAAAAAAATATTATTAAATCAGATATGAATTCATTATTATTATCTTCTTATTCTTTTAATAGATCTGACCATCTCGATCACGGAGGATTTTTCCAGAAATGGATCTTAGGACCTTCATCTAAGTCTTAGATACTAAGATGTTCTTAGCAGACCCTCGGCCCGCGTCTCAACAGCACACGTCATAATAGGGCGCACGCATGTTTTATAAATTTTCACCTTGCCGTCAACACGCATGTGCATGTTCTTCTAAAATTTCATTTATTTATTTATTTCAATATATCCTAAGCATCACATAATTATTTTCTAATACACTAAGGATACAAGTTGGAGATACACAAAAATAAGTCAAACATAATAAAATAATAAAAAGAGCGAGAAACATAAGATACATGGCAAATTAATAAAATGAATATATCTACAAATATAATAAGGACAGTGCTTCCCTCAGGTGAGCCAGACTATCACAAAATACGTCAAATTCCGATGTGATACGATTTAGCAAAGATATTGCTATACCTACCGGCAAAACTATTGGCAGTTTGGTTCTGCATCGTGTGAGATAAAACAATCTATGGCCCTTTGTCGAAGATAATTACCAGGGACGAACAGACCTACGTCACTCAGGATTTCTGAGTTGTGTATACAACCGCCTATCAGTGGAAAGAAGTGAACACCCAAGTGAACGTTTCGTCTCCTCTCGAGTGACTGGTAGCCTAGCATCTCTAGCAAGAAATCAGTCGGAAAGAGCCACGGGTAATATCTATACTCCCTAAGATAGAGGTATCGCAGAAATTTTTTCAGGAATGGAATCGCAGAGAATGTGGGGATATAGTAAAAACATTTGAGCATTTAATAAAACTGAGTGACTTACTGGACTAGGAACATTATTTATTATTTGAAATACATTTATTATAAGTGAAAGATGTTTTTTCTGTGACAGAACTCGAACGCGCATATAGACCAAGACTGGGTAAAGAGTGGGCGGGAAAAATGAAAGAGCTGAATGTTTGATGGATGTACATATTATGAATGTGGAATTAGCTCAAGCGCTCTCGGCGTTGCGCTGGCGGCGCGGCGTCACAGCTGTTTCCGGTGATTTTGGTGGTATTTTGCAGCTCAAAAGTTGTCATTTTTAATGACGGCCAACGAGCTTTCCGTATCGATAATGAAATATCAATCGAGCCCGCGCCCACGGCGGATTCCAGTTTTTCCTGGATGTGTTGGAGG
This sequence comes from Lepidostoma basale, assembly GCA_022606425.2. Classification (NCBI taxonomy): domain Eukaryota; kingdom Metazoa; phylum Arthropoda; class Insecta; order Trichoptera; family Lepidostomatidae; genus Lepidostoma; species Lepidostoma basale. The sequence goes on from JAHDVF020000133.1 coordinate 135,596, forward strand.
GACACTTGTGGGAATATGCAGGTGCGGTCATTAGTATGGGGAGAGGCGCATCCAGAGATAGCGCTACTTCTAGATAAGGACTGAACTGTAATGATATTCTTTATTTATCTTTTCAATATTCGAAATTAATTTATTCTTTCGTGATTCCTTAAGTAACAAGTACTGTTTTGATGAGAGCTCTGTGAATAATTTGCGGAAAGATGATTGCAGTTCGAGATATAGTACATTATTATTATTTTGTTGAATCGCTCTTTACATCATTACAGCGTGAGCCAAATCGATGTATAAGGCAAAGCTATCGTATTGATTCTCGTGACATATGACAGGTAGATAATCTATCGCCATTTTATTGTTACGTGAATTCTGCACCAGACCAACGACAGTGTGTCAATCACACTGCCATCGCCGGGAATCGAACCCGGGACCTTCGGGTGGCAATCAAAGCACTTACCACTCGGCCAAGAAGGTCGTCAATACATAATGTTAGGTAGGCGAATAAAAATAAGAAACACCAAGGTGAAATAAAACGAACGGAGCTAAGATGTATGGTGAAAATTTATTGTATTTATATGCCATGTAAATGATTAATACGAATGAAAACGACTGTTTTTAAGTAATTGTATTATATTGACGGGAATCATACATTTTACCTGCTATGGCGTTAGTAAGTGTCATGGGAGTCTATAATGTCACTGCCATCCTAACTTTTGTAGGAATTTTGTTTCCATGGACTGTATGTAGTACACTCTTCAACATTTTTTAAACGTAAATAGTATAAATAAATTAGAACGTAAACGTTTCATACGTTTCAATTTAGATACATTGAATCATACAAACTGATTACTAAGAAGAATGTATGAAATAGATTATCAAAGGAAGAAATAGAGAGCCCATGAAGATATCTAATAATCAAATGGTGCAATGTTCGCAACGAGTTGAAAAATTCTAAGATTCTTATATGATGTGAGTAGTGTCCTTGTAGTATTTACCCGTTGCATAACATGTCATTAACATAAAATATAATAAAACTTCTAGAAAACAGACTTTTTCATACGTATTATTTATTTAATATTGAGTTTTACACCATAATTCAAGAAACAATAATTACGTAGGTATTATTTAGCAAAAGGAAATTATTAATATTATATTGTCAAGTGTCTTTATATTTTAAGATTGATTTATTTTATGTAACCAAATTTACTATTTTTTTTTAATTATTACCAAAAAAATATTCTTTTTAATGTTGAGAATTGCAGAATGAAAATAAATAAGTTCATGTGATCGTTTTATAAAGGATATTTATGAACGAGATCGCTGCAACCGATGAGATTAATCTTGGCACACTTTGAAAAGATTATCCCACAACATCGGGAGAACGAGCTACTTGTCAAGATTTATGCATTTTATGTAAGCGGAACAAACAGCATTTAGATGAATTAAATATGCAGTTTCTTGCGTACTTGCCCACTTGGTATAATATTTAGTGGCCCACTGCGGGGAAACAAGCGTGATGAGATGGTATAACGTATTTTGAAAGCAATAAAAATTAGCCATCGTTGAAATTCTCCCTTTTCGAGCGATTTAAGTCTCTCTCAAGAATTCCCGCCATATTGCAGTGCTGCGATACTCGGTATGCCTATTCAGTAATAAACATTTCAACAACAAAGACAGGAATTTCAACGTATAAATATCTAGCCCCACACCAACCTTACGACGGAGAAAAAAACGTTTTCCACAAGCAATTATGGTAATTTCGCGAGCTGAATGTGAACAGATATTCGAATGAGCTTTTTAAGTTCAATTGTTTTGTTACTGGACTGCAGTTGAATTAATTTTTAGGCCACTGCCGCTTTTTAAAAAATAAAATTTTATAATTGAAACTATTCAGTTTCATTTGCACATTATTCAAGGGGTGGTTAATTATCACTAAAATCACAATTTAAATAATTTGTATATTTCAGACTCAAAATATGTAATTAAATTAGACTCACTTTACTTATCAGTTGTCTGTCGTCTATTGCTGAATTAAGGCCTCTCCAAAAGCACGCCATTGCCCCCTATCCATTGCATTTCTCATCCATCCATATCCAGAAATCCTTACAATATCGCCGTAGTAAAATAAATGTTATTCAAGTACAAAAAACAATAATCAAAAGCAATTACTATATTTGAACATTGCTTCATTTAGAGTCAACAAATTATTTATTGTTTCCTGGACCATGATGTAAATGCTGTAAAACTCCATATACAATATTTAAATTTGATGAAAACGTCTTCTGGATGTTTTATTATATTAATAATAATAATAATATGCTAACTTCTGAAGCGCGTTTTTGTGATGTAATCACCTCAAGGGGGCATTAAGAAGTGTTTGAAATCTAAATGTGAACGCGGCATCTGATTGATATTCGCGATCGATTAGAAAGTATAAAAGAACAAAATATGCAGGTTTTAAATTGGGTATGAAATATGAAAAATATGGATTTTCAGCATATTCTATTGGATCATTTATGCATCTGAGGTATGAAGGAAGATTGTTCCAAGCTGATGCAGCGGCTACCGCAAACGCTCGATCCTTGAAATTTGTACTAGGGCAACGCTTTGGCTCAACTAATCTTCCTATTGTGAATCTGTCCTATTCGTTTTACCTAGCTAGTAATTGATATTTGTTAATACTTTTTAGAAAGCATATGTTTTCATTAATATTTAATAATTTATATACTTAGGCAAGAGTGAATACAATATTGTTTATCGAGAAATGAGAAATTAACGAGAGATTTTTGCCTAGAATAATCTAAACATAAACGAATACGTTTTATAATAAATCGATATATATCGAGACGTTTCACGGTGAAATTCGGCAGCCATGGCATGACATGTAATGATGGGTAATTAGCCGGTGTAACGATCTCGGCTGCACCCGCTCATTGCCCGCAACGAATCGTTAGAACGGCACCGCGCGGCGTTAGCGCGGCCTAATGAGAGAGCTTCGTAATTAAAGCTATTTGGCATAATACGAGGGGGTTATAATGCAAAACAGCTTTAATCTGGAAATCGGAGGGCTCGCTTAAATACCCTTCATATCGATAACTGTCGTCTTAACCTGTTAACTGTAATTATACACATTCGATTATTTACATCAATTTTATTATGTATTTCCATAGCGTAATCCGTTTAAAGGGTCAAACTATTACGCGATTTTCACAGAGGAATGGCAGTGAGGACGAACCTGCCTGCAAACAAATTATAAAATTCGTATAATCAAAGAGATTTTATTTGATCTACTTATGTAATATCTTTCGGCTTATCAGGGCAATATGTATTAAGCATAGCAATTCATCATGTCAAATATTATTGTATATTCATATTTGATAATCCCTTAGACAGACGAAATATGTAATTTCTTCTTCTTCTTCTTCTTCCTCAGCCTATTCCCTTCCACTCCCGGACAAAGGCCTCCTCCATTTGCTTCCATGTCATTCTGCCCTGTGCAGACTGTATTTAGGTTATTCCGACGTGTCTGTTTAGATCATCCTTCCACCGTAGTTGCGGTCGCCCTGCACTTCTCTTCGCCGTCCACGGTCTCCAAGTCAGCAGTCTTCTTGTCCATTTTTCATTTGAGTTTCTGGTTACGTGACCCGCCCATTGCCATTTTACAGTCGCCACCCGGTGGATGATGTCAGTGACCTTTGTTTTTTCTCTCACCGTATCGTTTCTGACTCTGTCTCTTAGGCTTATTCCTAACATGGCTCTTTCCATGGCTCTTTGGGTCACTCGCAGTTTCTCGGCACTTTTTTTGGACAATGTAACAGTTTCAAGACCATAAGTACCAACTGACAGAACGCAGGCTTCATAAACTTTTCGTTTCAGGTTGATCAAAATTAAAATATAATTTAAATTCGTAAAAAAAGCAGTTGGGACCTTTTGCCAAATAGGTACCGAGTTATTAATGTTTAAACTGTGATTCTAGTAGTCGCGATTTGAACAGAAATAATAAGTTATTTTTTGTCCGCCACTGTAAGTTTGAATTATTCATATGTTTAATTTATACAATTACGAAAACATAAAATTATTTCATTTTCGTGAAATGTCACGCCAGATTGTAGATACTAGTGGAGATTGGAAGTAAGCTTATGAAAAGGATTTATATTTTGTTTATTAACAAAGCGACACGTAACACGCCTCATACAAAGTACAAATGCACGTGAGAATTGTAATTTCAGCTAACCAGTCTTCTCATAATAATTAGTTCACAACGGTTAAATTCAGTTAATTTTTGAAAAACTTCACGCTTTAACACTGTGGAATTCTACAATGATGATTTTTTTTATGAATTTGAGCACTGATTTTTTTGTTCACATTACTTGAAAAAAAACTTTTTAATTTTGAAAAAAATTAACCCATAGATCTCGTGTTGATGCTATTATTATTATTATTATTATTTCGTTGAATCGCTCTTTACATCATTACAGCGCGAGTGAAACTGATGTAAAGGGTATAGCTATCGTATTGATTCTCATGGCATATTATTATTATTATTGATCATTTATCAAGTACATGGTTTCAGTACCTTCCAACTGGGGTGACCCCTTCTAGGGAGGCATTCCTAGCACTCTATATAATTTCAATATATAAATTACAAATTTAGGGAACAATTAATTAACAACAGAAGCTTATGTAATATATAAGAACACTATTTAAACTCTTCACTTGTTTTTAAAAATTATACCTACATTCAAGCCGCCATTTTTTTGATACGTAGCTGATCTGTCGCCATTTTACTGTTGCTAATTTTACACCAGACCAACGACAGTGTGACAATCACACTGCAATCGCCAGGAATTGAACCCGGGACTAGCACTTGCCACTCAGCCACGTAGGTCGTCATGTCCTGGATACTATGCCTATTTTAATTGGCATATGTTACATATTATTTTCTTATGGATAAAATGAAGGAGGATGACGGACTTAAGATGACAAATCACTTCCAGAGCAACATAAAAATGTTCTGGAAGGAAGTCAAAAAAGCCCGAAATCCTCCCGAAAGTGGTTGTGCGAAAGCAATTTTAAGTAGTGAGGGAAGAATGATTACTGATTTCAAAAGTATACAAGGAAGATGGATGGAGTACTTTAAAGATATGTATGGCAGTGAAATGACTAAAGATTCAATAAGAATGAGCTTTACAAATGAGAGTTGCACGAACAGCGGAAGTGAAATTACTGAAATAAATTTGAACGAGATAGTAAGTGCTGTAAGATGTATGAAAGGTGGAAAAGCTGTCGGATATGACTGTGTAGCCTTAGAGTTTATCAAAAACGGTGGGCCGGTGGTTTCAGCATGTTTATATAGACTCTTTAACCAGTGTTTAGAGGAGGGATATACGCCGCTCGACTGGAGGAGGGCTGTTATCATGCCTCTTTATAAGAGAAAGGGGTCTCGTATGGACTGTGGAAATCACCGGGCAATAAGTCTATTAAGCGCCGTTGGTAAACTCTACGGTCGAATTTTAATAGAAAGAGTAAAAAAGACGACGACTGAAAGAGTATGGGATGTGCAAGGCGCTTTTATGACCGGAAGAGGTTGTATGGATCAGATTTTTGCACTTCGAACACTTGCGGAGAAGTTTATGGCCAAAAACCGTAAGCTTTTCTGTGCGTTTGTCGATTTGCAAAAAGCCTATGATCGAGTGAACAGAGAAAAACTGTGGTCAATCTTGTCCGAATACGGAGTGAGCACAAAACTAATACGGGCGGTTGCTTCTCTCTACGAAGGGAGCACTGCCAGTGTTAGGGTAAATGGGGACATCACGCCCTGGTTTGATATCACGAAGGGTGTTAAGCAGGGCTGCGTGATGTCCCCTTGGTTGTTCAATCTGTATATGGACAAGTGTATGAAAGAACTTAAAGGTATAAATGCTGGTGCTAAGATGAGTGATCTGTCTGTAAACTGTCTGCTTTACGCGGACGACGCCGTTCTCGTTGCGGATAGTGCGGACGAATTACAAGTCTTGGTGTCGAGAATGTATGAGGTATGCAAGTCGAACGATTTAATGATGAATGTCGGAAAGTCAAAGGTGTTAGTTTTTGAAAGGGAAGAGCAAATGACAGTTTGTAATATAAGTGTAAATGAAGAGAACTTGGAACAGGTGAGCGAATTTGTGTATTTAGGTAGCATGTTCACAGCGGATGGCCGAACGGACAGTGATATTGAAAGAAGGGTTGGTGCGGGTAACAAAGCGAATGGAGCTTTAAAAGTAGTTTTTGGAAACAAGAATTTATCAATGAAAGCGAAAATGGCCGTTCACAATGGAGTTCTGGTTCCAACCCTTATGTATGGAAGCGAAGCATGGAACTGGCAGAAGAAAGATGAGAGCAGAATAAATGCGGTAGAGATGAGGTCCCTAAGACGTATGTGCGGTAGAACGATGTACGACAGAATCTCAAATGCTGATATTAGGAAAGAGTGTAGAGCGAAAGAAGGTATTATGAACAAAATTATGAAAGGTTCGCTTCGTTGGTTCGGACATATGGAGCGCATGGGTGAAGAAAGAATGGTTAAAAAAGTATACGTCAACAATGTAAATGGAGTAAGGAGTCGAGGTAGACCGAGGAAAACATGGCATGACCAAATTAACCAAATATTAAAAGTTGGTCATGTCAGAAGCCGGAAGAATCGACGTGCGTGTATGACTCGATGTATGAATGTGGAGGAAGCTAGAGAGGTGTGCCAGGATAGAGTAGTGTGGCGGTCCATTCTCTCTGCCTACCCCTGCGGGGAAACGGCGTGATGGTTTTGTTTGTTTTGTTTGTTGTTGTTTGTTTGTTATTTTCTTATGCATTTGTCTTTTGTTTGAAATAATTTGGTTACTTTATATCGTTCTCCCGATGATGAATTTGTAAAATCATCGAAACATGTCGAAATAAACTCAAAAGTTGGTAAAAAAAAACAGTATTTTCATTCCCAAAACGATCATTATTCAGTAAAATTTTACCCGTCATTGAAAACTTTTCCACATATTAATGAACATATTTACATTATACCTTAATTCAATACTTAATACGAATGAAAACGTCAGTTATCTAGAAGATTTATTATATTTAATGGGAATGACTTGTTTCGCCCCTCTAAGGCACTATCAAACATTTGATAATGCCTTAGAAGGGCGGAACATGTCATTCCCATAAAATATAATAAAACTTCTAGAAAACTGACGTGTTCATTCGTATTAATTATTTAATATGGAGTTTTACATCATTGTTCAAGAAACAATATATAAATTAAATGTATTATTTTTTTGCGTAAATATTTGTAAGTGGCTCTGAACTTTGTATACTATTCATTATTTGATTTTTAATCCCTTTGTCAGATTGTTGAACTTTCAAAGAAGATAAAGCAATGAACATATTGGTATGATGTATGCAAATGACGGGAGTAAATGAAAGGTAATGTGCGAAGTGCTGTTAATGAGCTCCGAGCAGGTCCGGATTATAGTTAACTGTAATTAAGATAGGATCTTCAAACTGCATTCAACAATCATGCATTCAAATTGTACATCATTTTTGCAAGTTCACCACCGTTTTAAATTGAACAAAATCGTCTTTTTGCAGTGTAATTGAAGGGTGAGGCAATATGGATAAAACTGCCGAGGGCACAAGTAAAAAATTGTTATTTTATCAGCGATGTTTTGCAATAGGTATATTCTGTTTTTAAGAAAATCTAATGATTTTACTGAAATCTCTTGATGGATGTATTTTGAATAATAATTTAATAAAACGAATATTTTTAATTAGTTCCACTTTTGTCTTTATTTCGACAGCGACCGGTTTCGCCAGGCTCGCTGTCGAAATAAATACAAAAGTGGAAGAAGTTAAAAAAACGTCGTTTTACTTAATTATTATATTCTGTTTTTGTAACAAAATTATATTTCTTTGCATACTTTCTTCATACAATGTTTTATAATTTAGATAACTATGATCTGGGTGTTCAGACCCAAAAAAATATAACAACATCGATATCATGACGACCTTCGTGACAGAGTGGTAACATCTAGGAATAACTCTTTTCAAAATCTTTGTATTAACACAACACTTTATTATAATTTAAACACAAACATCTTTCGGACGCAGAAGTCATTCGTCAGAGAAAATATTGACAAAATCGTTACTTATTTTGTAATAAAAATTAGGTGCTTTAATTTTGTTAAAATGAACTCCACAGTCGTCTTCTTCTTCTTCTCGGCGATATATCGCGGTATGTGATTTGGCCCTAAAACTCATTTATTTGTTCTGACTTTCATTTAAGAAAAGGGAAAAAATGTGAGAGGGGGGAGGGGTAATAAAGTTAAGGGGTTCATATAGTATATAAGAAACTATTTTATTTCATTATTATATTAAAATGTTCACACTGGGGAAGGGCTTCTGTGTCCCGAAACATGTTTGTGAAAAGTGCCAAAAAGTGTTGCGAAAACACAATGTTTTCTAAAAGTTATGAAGTTACATTACACAATATTTGAAAATTGGACTTGCGCCTTTCGATTTTCCAACCCTTTGTATTATTAGTATTCACGAGACTGGTGGGACATGCAAAAAAGCTATGAATATTTTTAGTGGACACGCCAACCGAGCCCGGATACTGCATCTAAAGATAACACGTTCAGGCGAGACTTCGACTCCTTTTTAATTCGTTTCAATAATCTGGGAGGTTCTAATTCTTAAAGAAAATAATTACCATGAAATTCAGTCTAAAATTTCAGCAGCTACTTTTATTGTACTGACAATTATTCACATTGTGATGTGAAATTATAGGTCGTTTTGATGGTTGAGGTATTAGTTTTGTAAAACTCCATTATTAATTTATAATAGTAAACACGATTGTTTAGTGGTTTTATTCTGATTTAATGTATATACATTTTATAAATAGTGAAAATTTTGTTTCGCCTTGCGAGGGCATTCACAAATTTCTCAATTTGAGAATGCCCTCGCAAGGCGAAACTAATTTGCCACTGTTCATATAATTTATATAAATTAAATCCGAGTAAAACCACTATACAATCATGTTTACTTTAATATAAAGTAATTTTATGGGACTTATTCATTCTAAAATCCAACGATTTCAGTGTACAATTTAAACAATTTAATGCTGAAATTGTCATCGAAAAAGGTTAGGTCACAACTGAAACATGTCTATAAAAAGTATCGAATCAAATCAAATGAGTTTATTTCATCAATAGACATTACAAAATTAAGGTTTAAGGCATCTATTGAGAACAGGTAAAATGATATATTGTATATATCATTGAGAGATGGTTCCATTGCAGGAAGACAAGATACTCTGCAAAATCAAGATTATTTGCCATCTGAACCTACGAACGAACTGAAGTATACAGTAGTAATTATTGTAAAAATATGAAATGTAGTTATATTTATTAAAATCTCACCGAAATATTTGAATTTAGAATTTGGAATGTTTTCATATATATATTTGTTCGTTAGTGGCGTTTACGCACTGGCAGTGTACACAAAATAATAATTGAGGGTGTTGCTTAGTGATTTCCCCTCGGCGGTGGGGTCACATTAGGTACAATGATACTGGCGGTGGGAAGGTGGGATCAGCGAAAGGTGTGGCCGGAGGGTTTGGCTGCTTTGAGGGCGTCCGGCGGAGCGTGTCACTTCCTGTCAAATATTATATCATCGGCCCTCACGCTCCCACACTCTAGGCACACTCTTCGGCCATATCAATAACGATGGTTCTCTGCTCTTTAGATTAAAAAATTGATAACGCTAGTGTAGATACTTTGTTTTTACAACACTCTATTTAGTTACATCGAACCAACCGGTTTCGCTCCCGACAGAAACCTAGTACATTTTGTAACGTGTTTTTCCAATTTACAGTGGATAATTATCATAGGTTGCAACTTTCTCTTGCTCCAGTATTGGACAAATTGCGAGTATTAAGGGGGATAGCCACTATGACGGCCGAAAAAATAAGTGATTTTCATTTCATTTTGACCGGGATAATGAAGGAATATGGGGTTTGCGTTTCTTCGAAAAAAATTCTCTCTCCACGGTCGCATCGATTTCTCTAAAAGGGATTATCTGAAGAAATAATATCAAAATTCATCATAATTTGTATAAAAGTAGTTGTACGTAATACATTTTTTTTATTTTGATTTTTCAGAAAATGGCGAACAATTGAATAATTTCCTGTTTTTTGTATTCTAGCAGTCTTAAATAATAGTGAAAATCAAAATGTTTAAAATCGGCTACGCTCAACGGTAATTATTGTAAAGAAAAATAAAACAAACAAAAAAAGTTTAAAATCGGTTGATTATTGCTCGAGTAATCGATGCGACCAGTTTAAAAAAATAGTCTGGCGAAAAACGCGTTTAAAGTGTTTAGTCCACTTTTCTTACTATCATGTATCTTTTAAAATACGAGTATTTATATTTACATCAAAATATCGAGTCCTGGGCCATATGATGGTTTTTCCCTATATCTCTAGTAGTATCCTTGATTTTCAATATTTATTTATTAACTCTTTCCATGCGATTCTCATCCGGTTAGCGTCGCGGTCGGAGTAACGGCAGTCGGTCTACCTACTCTCACTAAGGACTAGACTGTCACTCAGTTTATTTTCAGAATCTTGACATTACATTTTATGTACATATTTTCGAAGGTATAAAATTTAAATAAAAAAAAATATCACCCAATCATAGTGGCTATCCCCCTTAACGTTTCTTGCATACATCGTGTTAACAGAATTTTTAGAATTTACTTTCGGTATATTAATAATTGATTTGTATGTCATATTTTAATTTTTAAACGTGACATAAGCTTTCGCCTTTAATGCCAATTTCCTACAACTAGAAAACGTTGCAATTTTTGGAATTTTTCGGGCGTACTATTTCTAGTTTCCATCGTCTCATTGGCATAAATAAATCACCTTGGTGGCCGTTAATTGAAAACGTGTCTCACTTCTCAAGTCAGCGGCGACGGGAGATCTTTTCGCATTCCGGGCTGGCGCGGCGTAAGAAATTGATTATTTCCAGTGGATGCGTCTCGGAGTGACATCAGCTGAAAAATAAAAACTATTTTTCGTTAACGATGCCACTTAAGCTGCATGATATGCGGCGATGGCGAGATTTAGATACGCCGTGATTCACACTGAGCAGGCTGCTGGCGTATGATAATGATGGTGGTATTTATAGATCCGTTTTCACTTCAAGGTTGCGGTGCACTCATTAACAATCTTGATAAGTAATTAAACATACGGATTCTTTATATGGACTATTTAATAATTGTTTATGTATCTACAATAAGTGACTGGTGAAACTGATTAAAATTAATATAAAAACGCAATTAATTATACATTTTTATATTTATGGTACTAATATACGTCTTCTTAGTCGTGTAATTATTATTATTTTATTGAATTGCTTTTTACATCATTACAGATCGAGTCAAATCGATGTTAAAGGTATAGCTATCATATTGATTCTCGTGACATGTATCTAATTTATCGCCATTTTATTGTCACGTGAATTCTGCACCAGACCAAAGACACTATGACAATCACTCTGCCATCGCCGGTTGGTATTTTTCAGCTGATGCCGTTGGCAGCCAAACACTTGCCACTCGGCCCTGTTAATGGTAACAAATATCGTTCGCCCGGAAGTCTGCCAACTGGATCACTCTACCTGGCGCTCGGACCAGATCCGTGCATGTCACAAGGCGCAAGGGCACCACGTTATGTGCAGCATGGATTTATCCATGCCACAGATGCAGAGTGTTCTACCGCTCTGAATTATATCCCATATAGCTACGTTGTTCCTGGGTCTACCTTCGCATGTGCGCATTCAGTTCTGGGTCCTCTAGGTTTTTCAATGAAACTCCACATCCTAGCGGTAAGGTTTCCTTGGGTAACATCCACTTTAGACATCCATAGCTTTCCTTCCATCTTTATTTGGTATATTGATAAACACCGATGTAAAAAGAGGATACAAAGTAGATGAAAGCGATATGTATTATACAACACAATTAAAGAATGAATAAGATTCTCTAGATGAAGAAAATGAGTGTTGGGAGGCCACCTTAAAGATGGACTAACGACATTGCGTCAATAGCTGGAACGTCCTGGGTGCGGAAGAGACAAGACAATGATGAGTGGAGAAAAATGGAAGAGGCCTATATCCAGCAGTAGAGGGAAGAAGGCTGAAGAAGGAGGAGAAGAAGAGTATTTCTGGGTACACAATGAATGAAGAAAAATATGTTAATGATTTAAGTGCTGTGCGACCGACGAAAATGACCTTACAATATATAAATGTACCTATTTTCAAATTTAATTTTCTTAGTGTATGAATGTGTACTTTTTTGGTCCCAACTCAATCTAATTTACATAAAAATTGTAATAAAAAGTTTAGATTCTGTCCAAATATATTTTAGGCAGGGTTCATAAGATTTTATATTTCCATTATATAACAGAATACTCGAGAGCTTTTTTCTTATTTTGATTGACTATAAATACTGCGACGAAACGGTTTTTTCGGAATCCTTGTTGCCAAGGTAGACGATTCCCGGTCAGACCGCCATAATATGCATTGACAGGTGAAAATCGACTTCGCAGGGGGCCAATCCCTCTTGAAAAACAAGCCACAAGCCCTAAATTAAGAAGAAGAAGAATATGATTGAATATTCTCTGGTAAAACATTAAAACGAACAAGTACATATTAGAATGTTTTATTGACCGCCCGTTACAATGGCACGGCTGGCTGTGGCGGTAGAGATGTCATACAATATACTATAGAGCAGAAGGTATGCTGGCAGGTATTATAATGGGCAGATCGACTGGATAGGAGTGATTATCTGTAGTTGCACCCGCGGTAACATAATGGCGGCGGGCTGCACTGGAACCGCGCTATGGACACTAAATTATGCTGCTACCTACGGTGCAGGGGAACACTGATTAAGGACAACATATTACAAAAATTAAAAAAAAAGATATTTGGGAGTTGTTTAGTTTTCCGTTTCAGCCCAAAGAAAAATATATCTAAATTAATTTGACGCCGTAAAACCACATATGTACGTGTAAGTGAGATGTAAAATTATTATAATTGAAATCATGATTTTTTTGTATATAAGATGTATTAATGAACCTTTTTTGTTGTGAGGAAAAATCCCCAAAGACAAATGCTCGACTCCTACGCATTTTAAGAAAATAAAATATTAACAATAATTAAGAGAATATTAAGCAAAAATTATAAAAAATATACTTTAATCTTACATTCCGTTCTGGTTTTAAAGAAATTGATAAATTTGTTATGCGTATTGCCAAAAAAATAAAAAAAATAAACGTATTAGATATTAATATTGTTATTTGAAATTTCATGGAAGAAGTTTATTGTAGACAATGAAAATAAAATGTAAAAAATCTATTTGAGATGTATATTTAGTTAAAATCTACTGAGTTTGTGTCTTCGACCGGTTTCGGCAGCTCACTACCATCTTCTCCATCTTCGTATTAGATATGTCCAGTATTATATATTTTGTTAATGGTGCTTTTTATGTAATTATACATATAGTAATACATTCCCGGGCCTTGATCGATTTGTTACGTAGAATTGGCATAATTTCTATAAAAAATAGATAAGAATAATAACAGCGGTGCTTTGAGCGTCACACGACACCACTGTGTTTTATGTATCGTATGTTTTTCCAATTTCAGACCAAGCGGGGTGGGGGTGGTACATGCGCTGCAGGGGCGACTCGTTACCCATCACCGGTAGGGGCGTCAGGCGACATTGCTGACGCTACAAGAACAGGAGGCGATGGTACTACCCTGACCTGGTGAGGCGAAATCCATTATAAATAGTCATCAAATCTGTCAAAGTCATCACTGCAAATATAAATATATCCACTAAAGCAAATATGGAAGTACATATTGGAGTTCTATTGCTAACCCTTATGTATGGAGTAAGTGAAGCTTAAGGTTAGCAAAAGAAGAATGAAAGTAGGATAAATACCGTAGAAATGAGGTCACTGAGAATAATGTGCGGGAATACGATATTATTATTATTATTATTTTGTTGAATCGCTCTTTACATCATGACAGCATGAGCCAAATCAATGTAAAGGGCTATCGATGTAAATTATAGTTATCATAGTGATTCTCGTGACATGTGATAGGTAGCTTATCTATCGCCATTTTATTGTCACGTGAATTCTACACTAGACAAAAAACAGTGTGACAATCACACTGCCCTCGCCGGGAACCGAACCCGTAACCTTCGGGGTGACAGTCAATGCACTTAACACTCGGCCACGAAGGTCGTCATATATGATAGAATATCGAACGATGAAATAAGGCAGATGATTGCATCATCAGTAAAATTAAAAAAATAATCCCTGTAGTCTTTTGGAAATACGAGTATGTAACAAATGGACGAGATGAGAATGGTTAAAATGTTGTATACAAGCATTGTGAGTGGAAAGAGAAGCCGTGGAAGACAAAGGAAAAAATGGCATGATCAAATTAATCAAATGATAAAAGGCCGCCACGTTCGGAAGAATCAACGAGCATGCCTGTTACGATGTATGAATGTAGGTGAATCTAGAGAATTATGTCAGGACAGAGCAGTATGACGGTCCATCCTTTTGGTATACCCCTCCGGGGAAACAGCGTGATGCTTAGTTAGTTAACAAATCGGCAGATGAATATTAACCGAAACTTTATTGTTATAATGTATTAAAAATAACAAATTAGATGATTTCTTCTTCTTCTTAAGTTTCAATCCTGGGATCGGTTTGCAGCAAAGTTTATTAATATCTTTGCTGGTTCTTGAGATGCCACTTGGGCCTCTTTGATGTGGTAGTTTTCCGTTGCTTTCCAATGCGCTAATTTTATGAATTGATCATCTCAAGGGTGTTGTAGAAATAATAAGAAACTTGTTACGTCTATGAATATATTTATTTTGTTATTTTACATTATCAACCAGTTTTACTGCATGCGCCACTTCATCAGGGTAACAAAACAAACTATCGTGACCCTTGTTGTGACCCTTATGAAGCTCCACTTGAAAACCACTCGAAAGTGTTATGGTAAAAAAAATAAATAATGGTATTAAATCTAAATTATGAACAAAATTATGAAAGGATCGCTGCGTTGGTTCGGACACATGGAGCGCATGGATGGAAAAATAATGGTTAAGAAAGTATACGTTAATGATGTAAATGGAGTACGGAGTCGAGGTAGACCGAGGAAAATATGGCATGACCAAATTAATCAAATTTTAAATGTTAGAAGTCGGAAGAATTGACGTGCTTAGTCGGAAGAATTGACTTGTATATGACTCGTTGTATTAATGTGGAGGAAGCTAGGGATGGGTGCATTCTCACGCCGTTTCCCGCAAGTGTAGCTTGCGGGGAAACGGCGTGATGGTATGTTGTTTTTAAATCCATACATCCGACTAAATATATAATAATAAAGAAATTTCGTATCAATTTAAAATGAACTTCTACCGAGAAATTTCAATTAAAAATATTAATACTTATAACGATTTACTACCGACTTTTATTTGTTTTAATGTGATTTTAAATAGACTGTATTAAAAACGTTGCTTAAATACAACGAAATTATTGTAAATATTGTAGTTTCATTCGCAGCTACGTTTTGGAGATTTTCAATATGATTTAATCAAGTCGATAGCCATAGTGAACCACGAGTCGCGAACTTACCCAAGATGCAAATAATTATTCTACCATTACAATTTATGCACCTTTATGCAAATTTATCTATACATATTTATTTTGAATAATCTAAGTATCTCTATTATTATTATCTTATTTTAAAGTATAATTCTGCTTTTTCCATGCTTATATTTCGTGTCGCGTATGTTGACTTTTACTTTCAAATTCTTCATTCATTCATTTCTGGGCCTACATACCGGTAGAAGAGCCGCACAAGACAGAGAAGAATGGAAGAGAAGAATATAAGAAATTACTGCAAACCAATTCCAGGATTGAAACTTTCAAACTAACATTTTTTTTTTTCATTTTTTTTTTTCATTTTTCATTTTCATTTATTTTGCTAATAATCACAAACATTACAGACATACAATTCCAAATCATTTGCAATTACATTATAAACAGAGAAGCATTAAAAAAAATAAAAATTAAGCTTAAGAGTAAGAAAAAATCATAACATTGATATTGCATCCCTGAGGCAACTCACACTATCACGAAATATGTCGACCTCCGAGGCGATCCGATTAAGCAATAAGATTGCCCTACCCACAGGCATTACCATTGGCAGGTTGGTTCTGCAGCGTGGCAAATAAAACAATCTGTGCTGTCTTTGACGAAGGTAATTATCAGGGACAAATAGACCGGTGTGGGACTTGGCCTCCTCCATAACCGTCCTCCACTGACTTCTGTCTCTGGCCATCTTTCTCCATTCCCCAGTTCTTCCATTTTCTCCCAATCTTCTTCCATGCAATCCGCCCATCGGTCTGCCTCTTTCTCTATTTTCGCGGTGCACTTTCATATTATAATCATAATTTCATATTGATTATAAATATGCTTTAACCCTTAATATGCTTTATTTCAATCACCTTTCAGAAAAATACGATGTATTTATACATATTTCGTATATATTGTGTAAACATGTTTTATAAAAAACTCTAATTTGAAGTTCATACAAAAGATTGAGTTCTGCAGTGCAACAATGACTGTAGGCAGTTAAAGTGAGGTTGAGCTGTATATTTTACCTACGTCAATGGAGGTATTTATCTTCTGATCGAGGAGAATGAGCTGATAAACAAATATAATTATGGCGAGATAAGGATCTGTATTAAACTCGCATAACGAGCGTAAAATGTATTGTAATGGCGAATAGTGTTTGAGCTATTGTAGGTACCCCGCGCCACTACCTGCCTCTGGGTGGAGAGGGAGCAGAGCAGTAGGGATTCACAACTAATATCAAATTATACACATTCATATCAATAATGTGAATGAATAAAATTAATCTGACGATGCATTTTTTCCTATTTTCATTTTATCTTCTTCTTCTTTCTTGTTGTAGACCTATGTTTTGCGTTCCGTCCTTTCATCTTTTAGGAGGTCTTCCACGAGGACGAGTCCCGTGAGGCTCATTAAGTAGTACGCTATATGGGAGTCTGGTGGTGTCCATTCTTTGGACATGACCGTACCAATCCCTTCTTCGTTATTTACTCCATCTTATAATATCCTCAACCTCACATACTTTCTATTTCAATTTACCGATATCAAAAGTTCATTGTACTAGTAGTACTAAAGTTTATGTTACTCCCTCTACATGAGGGAGTATGGTAGTCATCCGTGGCTCTATCCCACGGCATTTCTTCTGGGAATGCTCGGAACCAATTCTTTACAGCTTCGAAGAGATGGACATCTAATAACCCATGTCTTCAGATTAATTAGGGGATACTTTGAGAACTCGGCCGTACTGGAGAATGTTGGTCTTTTTGTCCCCGATAGATATCTCTGACAGCGACAGCACAGATTGTTTTACCTACCGGCCGCCAGAACCAATCTGCCTCTGGTGACACCGGTGGGAAGAGCTATTAGTCTGCTGAACGCGGTCTCCTCGGAGATCGACGTCTTTCATGTTAGTGAAAGTACGTTCAGGGGGCAAATACTATTGACTTTGGAAAGTATCTTGTCTTCCTAATGTCGAACCATCTGTAATGCGTTCCTGGTACTTTGTTGTATTTTTATAATATTTTACCTGTACTTAATAGATGCCTTAAACATTTTCCTGTTTGTAATGTCTATTGAGTTAATAAACTGATTTGATTTGATTTGATTTGATTGTAAATAATGACTACTGTGCTGATTTTACTGTTTTTTTAAAAAAAAAATTCATAAAAGACTAAAGGATTTAAATAAATTAAATTATTGAAGACTGAAATGGGTCTTCTCCTGATCCTGGAGACGTGGGCTCAAGCTTGGACACGCCCAGATTCGTTCTTCATAATAATGAGCTATTTATGCTCACATAGGAGATTATATAATAAATTCTAATCCCAGTGATAAAATTATTAGACTTAAATAAATATAAAAATACCTACAAATCTTAGTGATTTAATATCAAAACATTTAATATATAGCGCTCATTGTGTGGTTGGCATTTATTTGATATATTTAATATTACAACATTAAAAAAATCGTAGAAACGTTTTATAAAACGTTAAAATAAATACTGAGAAGGCAGTCGCTTTCTTCTTTGCCATTCATCTATTTAGTTCCCAGCAATATTTCTGCAGTTCTTCTTTTCAATCTTAATACGTATTTTTTTAAAGTACACTTTTTCATTACAAATCTCTTCTACTTTTTTAAAAGAAAAAATTACAATTACAGTGATTGAAAACTACTCCTAGTGTCAAGAATGTGCCTACAAAGTATTCAATAAGTATGACCTTGTGATGAACGTGTCAAAGTCTAAAGATATGGTATTTGAAAAGGAATCATGTATGATGGATTGTGACATAAGTGCGAACGGTGAGAAATTAGAGCAAGTTACCGAATTTGTTTATCTGGGAAGCATGTTTACAATAGAAGGAAGAATGGAGAAAGATATCGGAAGATGGGTTGGAGCTGGAAACAAAATAAATGGTGCACTCAAAGTCATAACTGCTAATAGAAATGCACTGAAGCAAAGATGGCAATGCACAATGGAGTTCTTGTACCGACCCTTATGTATGGAAGTGAAGCTTGGAGTTGGCAGAAGAAGAATGAAAGTTGGATAAATGCCTTAGAAGTGAGGTCACTCAGAAGAATGTGCGGAAAAACAATTTATGATAGAATATCTAATGATGAAGAAAGGAATGTAAGGCAGATGAATGTGTGATAAATAAAATTAAGAAAGGGTCACTAATGGATGAGGGAAGAATGGTTAAAAAGATATATACAAGTAGTGTGAATGGGAAACGAACTTGAGGAAGGCCAAGGAAGACGTGGCATGTGTGATAGAAGAGGCGCGAGAATTATGCCACGATAGAACAATGTGGCAATCCATCCCCTCTGCCTACCCCTCTGGAGAAACGGCGTGATGGTTAGTTAGGTAGTGTTTCGTTCTCCCGATTATGAAGGTTTAAAACATGTCGAGAAAAATAAAAGTGAAAATAATCCTAAAAGTGAAAAAAATTAGAATTAATTCATAAAAATATCGTCATTACGGAATTCCACAGTGTTAACGCCTTAAGTTTATTAAAAAATAATCGTATTGTTATGTTGACCGTATTGTATTGCTGGTTCATTGAGAGGGATTACTGATATAAATGTTTTTTGGATTCATCATTAAGAAAGTAAAATTAAATACGTATATTATAGGTACCAGGAAACTTCTGTTCTTCACCACTGGACGGCACAGGCAGGAACATTGGAACTAAAAAGCATTTTATCGGTTCTATTCCGCATGAAACTGTCATTAAAAAATATTATTATGAAAATTGCCGCTGGAAAATTGAATAATCGTCGCAAATATGACACATTTCGTACCTCCTATCCTGTGTTCCTACCACTGGGCTATAATCATTTCATTCCACGCTTTATAAATACAGGGACAAGCCATACAACAATCAAGATTTTTATCTAAACTATGCCGAGCTTATTCATATTTTATAGACATTTACTTTTAAGTCTATTTTATTATGAATCATTCTTTTGTATACACATCATAGTTCCATCGTCACTGTTCTGTAGGCAATTTTGATACCTCGGCAGCCTTATCACTAAAGCAAGTTGTACGAGCTGCATTTAATAAAATGAGAACCTTCTTTTGCAACGACAATCTTAACTTGAAACTCTGACAAAGAATGATTAGGTGTTATACTCGTATATGGTCTGTTCTACTATATGGTTGCGAAACCTGGACTCTAAAAGTGAATGTAATAAACCTGTTGGAGGTGTTTGAGATGTGGATATACCGCAGAATGCTCCGTGTACCATAGACCGAAGGGTCAGTAATGCAGACGTAATTCAGAGAGCCAGAGTCAATAGAGATCTGTTGTCGAGTGTGACAATTAGAAAGGTCTTATATTTGGGTCATGTACTAAGGGGAGAAAAATACCACCTCCTTCGACTGATATTAATGCGGAAAGTGGAGGGACGTCGGAGAGTTGGTAGAAGGCAGCTGTCCTGGCTGCGGAACATTAAAGAGTGAACAGTAACATCATAAGTAAAATTAAAAATGGATCTCTGAGATGGTTTAATGGAGGAATGGTTAAAATGTTGTATATAAGCTGTGTGAGTGGAAAGAGAAGTCGTGGAA
Source organism: Lepidostoma basale (assembly GCA_022606425.2). Lineage (NCBI taxonomy): Eukaryota > Metazoa > Arthropoda > Insecta > Trichoptera > Lepidostomatidae > Lepidostoma > Lepidostoma basale. The sequence continues at coordinate 155,898 of JAHDVF020000133.1, forward strand.
GAGGAAGAAAAGCATGGCATGACCAAATTAATCAAATACTGAAATGCGGGCACATTCGAAGTCGTAAAATCGACGAGCGTGGATGTTACGATCAGGATAGAACAGTAGGACAATCCATCCTCTCTGCCTACCCCTCTGGAGAAATGGTGTGATGGTTAGTTAGTTAGTTACTAAAGAGGCACATACATATTATAAAAGATATTTTTATTTGCATTTCTTCATTTTATTACAATCATAGTTCTGATCTGATCGGTCTGCCTATTTTAAAATATTATTCTGTTTCTTGTTTTCCATGTTCAAATATTTATTTTTCATTCTATTACTAGCAGTTATTTCTTATTGTTCGTATCACGAATTGCTGATTGTAAAAACCGGGAAAGAACTTAAGGCGCATGTTGGATAGCTTAATTCAAGTATGGAAAGGAATGGCGTATCCGTTATTTTTGTTGTCCAGTAATTCTAGAGCGCACATTTCCAAAATCACATATCAAATGTGTGAATTCCCTCTCTTTCTCGTGTTCGTTTTTGAACAAAATTAATCAAAAACCAGCAAACGTCACGATACCTCCGGTTGGCTGGTTTACTATGTGAATGAATGCAACGTTTCAAACACGCTAAGAAATCACGAATACTAACCAATTGAAATTGTTATTTAAGAGTGATTAATTATTTTAACAATTCTGGAAGATTATCAATTCTATGCCAAAGTAGACGGGATTCCATGAATAAATAATATTCATACGATTGATCGGAATTAAAACATTTCAATCAACAGTAACAACAACAAACAATCACGCCATTTTAACAGTAGGGGTAGGCAGAGAAAAGGAACTGCCCCACTAGTCAATCCTGACACACCTCACTATCTTTCTACACATCAAATCAAATCAAATCAGTTTCTCAAAAGACAATACAAAAGACAATACAAACAGCATAAATGTTTAAGGCGTCTGTTAAGTAGGTACAGGTAAAATTTTGTATACATACAACATAATACCAGGAACGCATTAGAGATGGTTCGACATTAGGAAAACAACATACTTTCTAAAGTCGAGAGTATTTTGTCTTCTGAACGTACCTTCACCCATATGAAAGACGTCGATCTCCGAGGAGACCAAGTTCAGCAGACTAATTGCTCTTCCCACCGGTGTCACCAGAGGCAGATTGGTTCTGGCGGCCGGTAGGTTAAACAATCTGTGCCTTCGCTGTCGGAGATATCTATCAGGTACAAAAATACCAACATCCTCCAGCACGGCCGAATTCTCGAAATATCCCCTGATTAATCTAAATAAATGGGTTATGAGATGCCCAAAAATCCTCTAGGTATGTGCACGGAAAGTCAGCCTACTCTCACAGATGATCCAGAGATCTCTCATCGTAGATACATACAGCGAGTCATACGAGTATACGTATGTCAATTCTTTCGATTTCTAACATGGCCGACCCATAAAATTTGATTAATTTGACCATGCCATGTTTTCTTTGGTCTTTCAAGATTCGTACTCCATTCACATCGTTAACGTATACTTTCTTAACCATTATTTTTTCATCCATGCATTTCATATGTCTAAACTAACGAAGTGATCCTTTCATGATGTTGTTCATTATAATTTCTTCGGCTCTACATTCCTTTCTTATATCATAATAAATCAATTTAATATTTGCCTTAAACACGCACAAACGATGTACACCAATAATCTTTATTTGTATGAATACAGAGCTAATTGATTTAAAAAAAAAAATAACAGATCATTTTGTTAAAGCTGACATATTATTTTCATCATTATTTTGTTGAATACCTCTTAACGTCATTACAGCGTGAGCTGGTATAAAAGGTAGACCTATTGTATTGATTCTCATGACATGGTTAATATAGCCCCATTTTATTGTCATGTGAATTCTACACCAGACCAAAGACAGTGTGAGAATCACACTATTCCCGTAAGGAATCGAACCCGGGACCTTCGGCGTGGCTGTCGTAGCTATTGTCAATCTGCCATGAACGTCTTCATATTTGGTGGAAAATATTTTGTTTTATGTTGTAAATACTAAGTAACTACAAAGGGCATTTTATATCACTACAATACCAAAAAACTATATAACTAAACATCACGCCATCTCTCCGAAGGGGTTGGCAGAAATAATGGACCGCCACAATTTTCTTTCCTGACATCGTCGCTCGCTTCCTCAACATTCATACATCGTGTCATGCACGCACGTCAATTTCTCCGACTCTTCACGTGGCCGATATTCAATATTTGATTTATTTGATCGTGCCACGTTTTTCCCGTCATTTCACGTCATTTCTAGTTCCGTTTTCATCGTTAACATATATTTTTTTTACCATTCATTTTTTCCATGTATCCAAACCAGCTAAATGTTCCTCTCATGTTCATAACATACAGAATCAATAGTTTTTAAATTTGATTAATTTGCTTGTGAATCAACATAATATTCATTTTAGATCAACTTACGTTGTACATTGTACGTTACACCGTGGAATCCCATAATGATGAATTTTTATGAATTAAAACACTGTTTTTTCCACTTTTGAGTTTATTTTTCTCGACATGTTTCGAAGGCCACTTTCATCATCGGGAGAACGAAAAACTAACTAACTAACTAAATATCACGCCGTCTCCCCGAAGGGGTAGGCAGAAAGAATGGACTGCCACACTTTTCTTTCCTGACATATTTCTCTCGCTTCCTCAACATTCATACATCGTGTCATGCACGCGCGTCGATTTCTCTGACTCCCCATATGGCCGACATTCAATATTCGGGAGAACGATATAACCTAAATAAGTTTATATCGTTCTCCCGATGATGAAGGTGTAAGCCTTCGAAACATGTCGAGAAAAATACACTCAAAACTGGAAAAAACAGTGTTTTAATTCATAAAAATTCGTCAATATAGAATTCTGTTATAATACTACATAGTGCGCCATATTTTATGTAGGGTATGTAAATATTAAATAACTTTTACATTTATCAACCGATTGACTTGAATAAACATGTTTTTAAAACGTCAATTCAATATAATTTTAACCATGAATCGCTTTACACCAAAACAACGCACCGAAAAAGTTACGCTGTACATTAAAAAAAAACAATCCTTCAGTTGTGTTAACTCAACGTGCATATCGTCGATAATATCGTGGCCAACAAGCACCGTCTGACAACACTATTCGTCATTTGGTGCCACACTGCCACACTGCAAATCAAACAATGCAGTTTCTGCATCGAAAATTCCCTGGACGTGTGATGTCAAAGAAAGGCGACATTGACTGCCCACCCAAATCTCCAGATTTGACCCCTTCAGACTTCTTTTTGTGGGGTTATTTGAAAAACAAAGTATACGCCAGTAAGCTTCGGACCATTAACGAGCTCAAGGCAAACATTCACGCCAAAATCATTGCTATACCGCCCGAGATGCTCAAAAAATTGATGGAAAACGCAGCAAAAAGAGTACATTTTGCTTTGGCCAATAAAGGTGCCCACTTGATTGATGTTGTATTCAAAAACTTGTGTAAATAAAACACACAGAGCCAAATTAAATAAAAAATACCCCATATATAGAAATCGGATTTTTTTTAAAGTTATACAAAATTCATATACAAACATAAAATATGGCGCACCCTGTATATGATGTTTTGTTTTAAATCAACTTCTGATGTATTGATATATTTGTATTGTCGTTACAACATTATATTTGAATTGATCTGTTCATACAATACTTCCATGATACTCATAAGTGATATAGTGTGGTTGAGTTCCTTTCACGTGTTTTGCACGAAACACTAGAACAGCGATCAAAGGTTACGATTAATTAAAAGCATGATCATATTTGGATACGTGAATAATTCCAAGGGGGTGCGAAGATTAACTTCTTAATTAAATGTACACCAAGACTTTTAATTCGGTTCCATTCGCGGCGAGTTCCGGTCAGCGCAGTCAAACTGGATTTCCTTTCAAAATGCTATCATATTTGGATCTCGATATAATAAATTCATAATTGCTAAATAACCATTGCGCATCGTGCCGAGCGGGTGGAGCAGACTCTCCCCGAATAAAACGAAAAGGTACAATTATATTTAAGTATAAAAATGTAACAAGTTTTTGAGGTGTCTTAAATTGTACTAAAACCCCTCATTCATTTCAAATTTACTGTTACCGGAGCTTTACGTCATATCAGATCTTTTTTATTTCGCGTTTTAAAAGAGATTTATTTAAATTTTTGCGGTTTGACACGTTGAACACTTATTATTATCCTTAGTAGAATGAAATAATACATACAATAAACATATTCTCAAAAAGCGATTCAATCAACATAATGTATTTTCTATAATGATAATATCTTGATTTTTCAAGTTTCAATTCAAAGGATTAGTTTGCAGAAAGTCTAACATCTTTGCTGGTTCTTGGGATGTCATTTAGGCCTTTCTCGTTATATGACAGATTGTGACATAAGTGGGAACGGTGAGAAATTAGAGCAAGTTACCGAATTTGTCTACCTGGAAAGCATGTTTACAAGAGACGGAAAAATGGAGAAAGATATCGGAAGAAGGGTTGGAGCTGGAAACAAAATAAATGGTGCACTCAAAGTCATTACCGCAAATAGAATCGACTGAAATATATCGACTGAAGCAAAGATGGCAGTGCACAATGGAGTTCTAGTGCTGACGCTTATGTATGGAAGTGAAGCTTGGAGTTGGCAGAAGAAGGATGAAAGTAGGATAAATGCCGTAGAAATGAGGTCACCAAGAAGGATGTGCGGAAAAACAATGTATGATAGAATATCTAATGATGAAGTAAGAAAGTAATGTAAAGCGGGTGAATGCGTGATAAATAAAATCAAGAAAGGGTCCCTAAGATGGTCTGGACATATGGAACGAATGGATGAGGAAAGAATGGTTAAAAATATATATACAAGTAGTGTGAATGGAAAAAGAAGTCGAGGAAGGCCAAGGAAGACATGGCATGACCAAATTAATCAATTACTGAAAGGTGGCTCGAAGTAGGAACAATCGACGAGCGTGCATGTCAAGATGTGTAAATGTAGAAGAGGCGCGAGAGTTATGTCAGGATAGAACAATGTGGCGATCCACCCTCTGCCTACCCCTCCGGGGAACGGTGTGATGGTTAGTTAGTTAGTTAGTTAGTCCGTTATTTAATCAGCAGGCTAATAAAACTCTATACAATTTTTTAGTTATTGCCTCTCATGACATTTGGTAGGTAGCTAGACTATCGCCATTTGTATTATCACGTGATTCTACCAGTCCAAAGATACCGTGAGAATTTTGCCGTTAATAGCCGGGAATCGAATCCGGGACCTTCGTTGTGGCAGTTACAGCTGTTGCCACTGACGGTAGAGTGACTTACTAAGTAGGTTATGTAGTCGAGTTACAACAAGTGTTATTTTCTTAACAGTTGTCTAAGCAATGTTGTTAACCTTTTTCTTCTTCACGTGCCATATCAGATTTCTCCGACGTTGGTCATCACTTCTGCAGAGGCTCATTTAATGTTGAGCAACCAAGACGTTTGCCTTCTGCCAGGACCACGACGTTCTTCAGTCTTGTCCATTATCATGAGTTGAAGGAACTCATAATTATCTCCACACAAGATGTGTTCCAGATAGAAAATTTTACAAACCCAATTCCTCATATCAAGATAATTTAAAGCTCCATTTTAACAAGCTTTTAGCTTATCATTATGCTTCATTAAATTTCGTCTTAAACATTTTAGTGCACAGGTAATAAATAGTAGAAAAGCTATTAGAAAATGTATCATTTCTAATTATCTTATCTGTGATAGTTATGGGAGTAAGTACATATATAAGGCGTATTAAGTATAATAGATGGAAGAGAGTTATTAGTCTAAAGAAACAAAGAGTTACCAACACAAAGGACTAAACATTCAAGTGTTTTTACCCATAACACACAATATTTTTTTGACTTGAATGATTAGTGTACCATAAATATATAATATATAATATAATATAATACATATTTATTGTTTCATGAACAACGGTGTACAGCTCCATATTAAATAATTAATACAAATGAAAATGTCAGTTTTCTAGAAGTTTCATTATACGAGTATTTTACGGGAATGACATGTTTCGTCCTTTTAAGAAATAATCAAATGTCATGACATTTGATAATGCCTTAGAAGGGCGAAACACGTAATTTCTTTGAAACTTCCATTCGAATTAATTATATAATATACAAATAATCAATATGAATGAAAACGTTTGTCTTCTAGAAGTCTTTATATATTTTATGGGAATGATAAGTTTCACCGTATCATAAAGCAAAACCAAAGCATAATTATATGCCTAAATGTATTATAAATAATTTATGCTAACATAGAATTGAGATTTTTAGTTATTTTTAATTTAATAATCGTTATTTAAAAAAATGCATGTTAATAGTTTATTGATTCTTTAAACCAAATACATCGTATGTAATATGTACTCCCAATGTAATAATTTTGCGAATATATTGAGCTCACCTCAAGGAAACGTATGCACGTATAAGCAGGACATAATGGGAAGATAGCCGAGTCTGTAATTGCCTCGCAAGGTGCAATAAAATGTGTTACCCCGCGAAACAAGTTCATTGAATTTTTACATTTCTTATTACGGGCCGTTTGATCGACGGCTTGAGTCCGAGACGCGCGTCTGGCGGCTTGTTAAATATATCGGGGCAGCTCGGAACTTTAACGAATCGATAGCTGTGATAAAATTATGCGGAAACAATCAACACACCATTGCGTTCTTACTTCTAATGGCTGTGTTACTCCTTGTTTTATCTTCCACGATCTTAGCCATCTTATTAATCATGTCTTTGAATTCCTTATGATCTGATATCAGGCAGCCAGGAAGTATTAGTTAGGATTTTAATGTATCTGGCTTCTGCGGTTCGGCAAACGTTATGGAACTTGATTCCTCTTGAACCTCCCTGTTTTAACCGCTAGTTCTGTCGAAGTCCCAAGATCGTTTTCGAGATAATTTTCGCTACCCAGGTGTTGGTCTTTAAGAAATTTATCGTTTACATCGATAACTCATATGAGTTTAATTTATGAACGGTACTGCTGCATGTGGACCTTTACAATTTTTCTTAAATTTTACGAGCGTGCGTAATGATCTGACTTCTTCCTTTCTTTTGCTCTACAGACCTAGGTGGACCTCGGCCCCCTCCAAAAAGTTTCTTCAGTTGACTGGACTTCCATTTCTTAGGTCTGATTCCCACCAATTGTAAATCTTACAGAACACCATCCAACCAATGGTCTTTTATATGTAATATACTCGTATTTGGTAAAATAATGTGTGGATATTCTGTGTATGATAGAGTGTCGAATGAAAATATAAGACGCGAATGCGGTGCAAATGATGGTGTCATAAACAAAATTATGAAAGGATCATTAAGATGGTTTGGACATATGGAAAGAATGAATGAAGAAAGAATGGTAAAAAAAATATATGTTAATGGTGTAAATGGAACCAGAAATAGAGGAAGACCGAGGAAAACGTGGCACGATCAAATAAATCAAATATTGAATGTCGGCCATGTGAGGAGTCAGAGAAATCGACGCGCGTGCATGACACGATGTATGAATGTTGAGGAAGCGAGAGAAATATGTCAGGAAAGAAAAGTGTGGCAGTCCATTCTGTCTGCCTACCCCTTCGGGGAGACGGCGTGATGGTTAGTTAGTTAGTTAGTTTTAAATTAAACTATTGTACTTGTTTACGTAGATTTAAAATATCCAATAAATCATTGAATAAGGAGTGGAATAATTTAAAGTATATTTAGGAATAACTTTGTTTGATCCACTAATTATTAAAAAACACGACACCTCCTTTTACTCCTTTCTCCTTAAATACTGTGTCTACATTTAATCTCCCAAGCTCCCATTCCCAACCAAATGCAAATTAATCATTTATTAATTTCTATACAAATTATGTCTTTTCAAATGTATTTTTTTTCTAAATTACAACTTTTTATATATTTACATATTTTATATATTTTTTTAAATTTTATCATAATGTATTAATATTATTTATTAGTTCTTACTGTTAAACAAATAATTATTAGTACTTGTAACAAATAGCCCAAGTTAATTTTTAAATTTGAATTATTGTATCGAATTTTAAATGCGTTTTTATATAAGTCTTTCTTTGTCTAGTTTTTTATTATTTTTTACACCTGAAGATGGAGGTATCCTTCGAAACATGTAGTGTTTTTAAATATTTTTTTATTAATTAGTGGATTAAACAAAGTTATTTTCAATTTCCTAAGTATATTACAATGGAATTCCACAATGTTAATGCCTTAGCATTCAATTAGTTAATTTAAAGTATTGATTTAAAATGTTTTATTCACTTTAACTTACAAGGACCCTTCGTTTGACCAACGATTAAAATATGCCTTAGAAATATCAGTTTCTATAATATATATTTACTGGATACGAGTATGTAACAACGACCAATAACGGCTCTCCTATAAGTAATATAGGAGAATAAACGGCATAAGAATCATAATCTCCGGTGGACAAGCAACCATTAGCACCTTCAATTCGTGCATCAGTTGTCTAGTACTTGTTTTCGATGACAGAATATTGAGGATCTAAGTGTGCAGTGTGAGGAAGTTTAAGGCACGAGGTACGAGAAGTGAGGGAGGATTTACTGGTCTGCCGCAGCGGGGACCCGCGTATCCTCATTCTCTACACTGCTTTACATTATCTTCTCAGAAGCAGAGCCGCCTCCAGTCATAAAACGGCTCAATATAATAAAAATTTGGTTCAAAAACTATATCGTATTTCAAAAATCAATTCGATCAATTGTTAAGAGTAGCGAAAATATGTAATATTAAAAAAATGGAGCTAGTGATATTTTAGAAAATGAGATTTAGGTAAGTTTGATTTAAATATATTAGATTTATTGTTTCTTGGCAATGATGCAAAACTACATATTTAATAATACATTTTCTAGAAGTTGCATTAAATCTTGAAGGAACCAAAAACATTTTTGCCAAAGAATATTATAACATGTGTTAAAATATGCTATTAAAGAACATCTCTTAAAAGGAATCTTAAAGATTATGTAAACATATCTTCAGTTAATTCATTGAATGTTTTTTAAACGCCCGTTAAAATTTTAATATTAACACTGAAGAAGGACGTCTGTGTCCCGAAGCATATTTGTGGAAAATGCAAAAAAAGTGTTGAAAATACATAATGTATTATATTTGAAAAAGTCATTCAATTGTAAATCCACACTAATATAGAAGAATATAGAAGATATGCATTTTCTATTTGTTTAATTTGGTAAAAATTCTGATTTAAAATTCAAAAAGATCAATAAACATGTAAAATTGGTTAGAATAGATTATTTGTACAAAAAAATGGAAAACCTGATTCGGCCCTGTGGGATTATGAGTATGGAATAAAGTTTATACGGTCTGATTTACTGTGGACCGATGACGAGTGATTTATGTAGGATCGGTGGCAGTAAGGCAACCCTGACACGGTATCGTTTCCAATATCCAAAATGGCTAATTTATTACGAGACACATTGTTAATTTACGCGTTTCTTAGAACACAAACACACGGAGACAGGCACGTACAAGTTATTACGATATTCCTTCAAACGTGTGTAATATTTGAATTATGTGAAAGACATTTCATTATTAAACTATGTTCTAAGGTGTGTAAAGTTGTCAACTAGTACTATTATCTAATGACTGCGGAATGTAGAGAACGATGGACGGTCATCTTTTAAAAAATCAAAAGAGGAGAAGAAGAGAACATGATAATATACACATGATAATATATGGATCTGGAAATATTTATCGCGAAAAGTTATTTCCTTCATACTTAACGTATACATATAAATCTTTAACAGACAACCCAACTTAATAAGTCAATTTTTAATTGAATTTAATTTAGTGCTAAAGAATATCGTATTTTTGTGTGAAATGATGGAGTACCTACACTAAGTGGTATAACTAGATTGAACGCCTTTTTGGAGATATATTGGATTGACGGAGGGAATTTTACTAGGCCCTTGATTTAGTATCGGTTCAGAATAAAGTATTTCATTGATGATTAAAAAAATTGTGTTAAGATTTTTACGAATAATTTAAATATGACACATAGACATATAAATCTTTATATCATCTGTCAAAACTGATCATATTTGTAAACAATATTATAATATTTTAAATATCTTTATAATATAACTGATGAAGGACCGGGTTGTCCGAAACATGTCTGATATGTATTTTTTTTTAAAGTTAGTGTTGTATACATTATACAAAGTATGTAAAAATGAAAAAGACAAATAAAACTATTCCTATCTTAATATTTTTATAAATTGACATACTCAGCATTTATTATGACGATTGATAAGAAGTTGGTGATGGGAAGAATTTAAGAATTGGCGGTGAGCAGGAATAATTTTATGATGCAATTTGGGATGACATTAAAAGTAGTTCGACTTAAGGAAGGCAGTGTATTTACCTCTTAAATGTTGGTTAGACAGAAGGCTTAGTACACATTGATCATATTTCCAGTTTTTAGTGCCTGAGACAAGGACACAAACACAGATATGTGAACAGTTTCAAAACATGTTTATTGAAATATTTTGAACTGCGTTTATCGTATAATTACAAAACGTTTTTATTGATTTGAAATATAAATTCAGTGGAATGTTGCAATACATAGTATGTTAAGTATATTTTCTCGTCTTGAGATCCTCAAAATGTATTTTTTATCCTGTATCACTTGTAGATATTCCTGCACAACAATCAAATTATAATATCTGGAATTTTTTATTTTCAATTGCTTGAAAACCTAAAAGCGTAAAATTAATTTCTCGTTTCAAAAAAGCTTTTCACGTTAATTATTTTACATACAGCATGTGTAGAGAAAACTATTTTTAGGCTGCGATAACCAGAAAGTGTTCAGTGGTCGCAATTAAACGCTATAAATGTTTATGAATTCCCTCTAATTGTTTGAAATGTGTTAAGTCAGTCGCTATTAAAAATAATTTTCGATCTGTCTTAATTATAGCTCGCATCGAGCCTCCTAAAGGTTAAATTTAAATGCGATGGCGCATGCAAAGACACGTTTACAGTCGCCGTATCGGACACTCGTCCTCGGATTATTACAGGGTGTGCGTATTGTAGGCGCAAGTTTGTTCATGCATCTCTTGAAAACTTACATAAAATAGTTTGGTGAATACGTCAACACACCGAATAGTTAAATTAATTTTATCTTGAGACATTTCTTACTTTTCTTCGCAATTTCACTAGAAGATGGCAGCGAGCTGCCGAAACCGGTAGAAGCCATAAAATAAGTGGAAATATCTAAATAAACCTACATAAAAAAAAATATCTATATAAATTTTCATTATTTTACTTTTTTCACTTGGTGCCAGGTATTTTGTTGTCCAAAATCTTCCTCATTATGGCCTAGGACCTTTATGTCCCTCTGCACAATGTTTAGCCAGGTGATATAGGGTTTTCCTCTCTCTCACTTCTTATTAGTCGCAGATAGTCACTTTTTCATGATATAGTCGTAGGGTCTCCTCATCACTTGATTGTACCATCTAATAAATTAGCATTTATCAATCAATCATGAAACTTCCGTCCGATATTCAAAAATCGCAAGTAAATGTGTAAATTTGGTGAAAATATGGAAAATCCTTAATCAAACTCACGTCCTCTGAATCAGGAACTAAGCCTTTTGCTCTCTCGACCATTATCAAATATGTTAAATGTGATAAATTTTGGCGAATAAATTATTAACAAAATATGTTTATAAAAAGGTTGGGTCCAATTTACATGTAAAAAGTGACGCATTCTATTGTGGAGCTCTTATTTTTCTACCACTACAGTGACAAATAATTATTCTTCTTCTCCTTTTAGACCTCTGGTCTTTTCCTGTAGTCAGGCTGGCCTTGGGGGGCCGGCTTCCAACTATCCCTTCATCTCTTTAGCGATCTTCCGGAGGGACGGTAGCCAACAAGAATCTGATGCGCCACAACGTGTGTGATTCTGGAGGGATCCATCCTCTGCACGTGCGTATTACAGTATTTTCTGCGTTGTCTGGCTCATCTTACGATATCTTCCACCTTGCAGATTTTGCGGATGGCCATACTACTACTTACGATAGTTGAACATATTTTAGAAACACGGTTGTTATTATGATATTGCTTGCATTTATTTTCTATAGCTGCGTTTTTTTTCCTTTCACTTTGTAAACGTTATTTCTATTCACCTTCATTAGGATTTCAATCATCGAATCATTTACTTCTGTAATTTTCTCAATTTTATAAAAAAATAAGAAGATACAGTTTAATATAATTCAGTTGGATAAAAATAATGAGTAATTTTTCGTCTTCTTCAAATGCCCTGTCGGGTCCCAATAACGTTGGCGATCACCTCGGTGAACCTGTCCTTGTCCCGCGCTGTCGGAACAGCTCTTCCACACTTCGGATGCCGGTCCACTCCCTCACGTTTCGCAGCCAGGACATTTGTCTCCTACCGGGCCCTCGGCGTCCCTCAATTTTCCCCTCCAATATCAGTTGGAGAATATGATCCAGATGTGAAATTTTCCGAACCTTGATAGTTGATAACAGTTCTCTGTCAACTCTAGCTTGTCTCAGGACTTCGGTATTGGTAACCATGCCTGTCCAGGGAATTCTGAGCATTCGGCGACAGAGCCACATTTCAAATACTTCCAGTCTGTTCTTAAAGTTGACTTTTACGGTCCACGTTTCACATCCATACAACAAAACAGACCACACATAGCATTTGATCATTCTCTGTCGGAGTTTCAAATTAATATTATGGCAGAAGAGTGATTTCATTTTATTAAATGTAGCGCTTGCTGCCTCAATTCTGAATTTTATCTCTACATCTGGGTCAAGATGTGTTGTATGCTGCTGAGGTATTTAAATTTCTCCAATTCTGACCCACTGTAATCAAGCCGTCCAAATGTCATTCATTTGGTTTTACTGATATTTATGGTTAGCCCCAATCTTTGTCAGTCAACAAAATTAATTAAGTAGAGTAAGCGAATTTATAAAAAAATATTCATTCTAATATTTAAATAAGTAATGTCCAAGTCCTTCATAACTCGGTTGTTTTAGAAAAGAGTCGTTGAATAAAATCTGCAATACATTTTTGTTTGCACCCTGTACATCCGTGTGGCACAGTCGCCTTCAGTAAACAAGACTCGTGCCCCAGCACTCGCCTCCACTAATCGCGACAATTACTCCTCTTACTTCTGGGGGGGATGCGCGCGCAATCGTTAATAAAAGCTCAAATTAATTTATTCAAATGTTGAAGGCGAAAATTTGCAGAGTGTGACGCTTGCTATACGACTCTCTCTCGCTAGTAACTTACTTAACCCGGAAGAAAACTAAAATACGAAATAAATGCTGATACTTCAAACTTCATTTATTTTATAGGTAGGTAGGTACGATCCTCATTTGTATTTCACAAATTTTCGTATTAGTAAAAAAGCGGTCTGAATTTTTGTACAATCAAAAACTAACTAACTAACCATCACGCCGTCTCACTTTAACCGATGCGACACTCCACCCTTCTCTTTTTGCCCCGTGGGAGACGCGGTGTGATGGGTTGCGAACCTCATCGCCACTAATAGGCATCTCCCGCGCACACTTCGATCGTCCAACACCCACAAAATAAATCTAAAACAAATAATATAAATTACAATGATATAAAATAAAATAACAAAATAAAAATAATTTAACACAAAATGTTCTTTTTAGATGGTGCACATATTGTCTATTTAATTTATGTTCCACGTATCCACCGTTTTTTTTAAATGTATATTAGCAGTAATAAGGCACTCAAAACAAATCAATACCAGTATGAACTTAAAAATAATATTGATTAAATTATTCAAATTGTCATTGGAACAAATACATAATTTTTACAACTGTCAAAATTCTTTATAAAAACGAAAAAACTTGTAAAATTTTAACATCAAAACAGTACAAACGTATTACTTGTCACAATTAACTATTATAAAGTGCGGCAACAATCAAATTGACCAAAAACAATTCACTTATAAACGAAATATCTCCAAATTTACGGGAGCACCACATGAACCAAACCAAATTTTCAAAATCAGAACCAGTTATTTATTTAATACATTGATACATAAATATTAGAGCATGATGTTTTTTTTAATGATGTGATTGATGAATGGTTCGAAGTGTATTTATGTTTATTTGCGGCTTTTGTATTGTATATAAGTGAAGCTTAGAGCTTGCAGAAGAATGATGAAAGTGAGATACATGCCGTAGAAATGAGGTAATTTAGAACATGTCTCGTCGCAACGCACGTGACGGACGATATCATACACAACGGAGTGAAAGGGAGCGAGAAAGGAAGCGAATAAGGCGAAGAGAGAGCAGAGAGAAAGGGAAAGGACGGCAAGGACGCTTTTGTTTTTAGAACTAAAATATTTATACACAAATATTGTAGGTATACTGTAATGACATGTGATCCAAAAATGGCCTGCACTAATCCTTACGTCAAATATTTGGCCCTTTTACAACAAATATTTGACGTGGGGATTGCCGACATGCCGACCCATGATTTAGAAGAATGTGCAGGAAAACGATGCATAATAGAATACCGAAGGTAGATCATTGCATCCTAAATAAAATAAAAAAGGATCACTTAGATGGTTTTGACATGAATTGAAAGAATCTTCTTCTTCTTCTTCTAATTCTTAGTGAAGGCCTAGTGGCCTGTTTCTTAAGAGGAATTGGCCTCCTGCGAAGTCGACTTCCAGCTGTCGATCCATCTCTTTGATGGTCTGCCCGGGGTCTACCTTGGGACTGGCCGTGCAACACAATGAATGGGAGTCTGGATGGATCCATTTTCCTCACGTGTGCATACCAATATCTCTTCTCCTAACGACATCCTCGACCTCGCATATCTCCCTTATCCGTGTATTTCTTATCCTCTCTTGCTGTGTCTTGCCAGATATATATATCTGAACGTCTTCATTTCTTACACTCTAAGCGCGTTTATTGTGATTGTGGTGTCCACCCTGCACTCGATCCCATATGTCATGATAGGTCGCACACAAGTCTTAGAGATTCTCACTTTGCTGCTGATCTTCATGTCAGGGTATTTCCAAATTGAATTCTTCAAGAATTCTGAAATGACCGCAGCCTTGTTAATTTCCCCTATCACTTCACACGGTAGATCCGTTTTCCCACACAAGTCCACAACCAGATATCTAAATTTAGATTGAAAGAATAATTTTAACTTTAAAAGTTGTATACAAGCAGTGTGAATGGAGAAAAAAGCCGATGACGGTCGAGGAAAAGATGACGTTACCAAATTAATCCATCACTGAAAGGCGGCCACATTCGAAGACGGAAAAAACGACGGGCGTGTGTGCTATGTATGTGTTGCGTGCTGGAGATTACTCTATATTCTACGATGTGTGAATATAAACAAATAGGTAGTAAGGATAGAGAAGTATGGCGGTCTATCCTCTTCGCCTACCCTTCTGGGAAAACGGCTTGATGGTTAGTTAGTTATTTGATATTCTTCAAGGATTGAATATGAGACGAACTACTGATTTTTCGTATATTTCCGTTAAGATGTGTATAATAATAAGAATATTCTTCTTTCTGTGTCCTGTCAGGTCTCCCTAACGTTGAGTATTACCCTTGAGTAGACCTCCTTGTCCTGGGCAGCTCGGAACAGCTCCTCCACGGTCCTCAGCCTTGTCCACTCTCGGATGTTCCTCAGCCAGGAAATCTGCCTTTTCCCAACACCTCGTCGACCCTCAATCTTACCCCTTTAAGATCAGATGTAACAGTGCGTACTTTTCGTCTCTCAGAACATGGCCTAAGTAGGACACCTTACGGACTTTAATATTGGCCAGCAACTCTCTGTCAACTCTGGCTCTATGGAGGACGTTTGTGTTGCGGACCATGTCAGTCTAGGAGATGCGTAACATCCTTCGGTGTATCCACATCTTAAAGGCCTCTAATCGGTTCATAATATTGACTTTAAGGGTCCATGACTCTTTGTCGTAATTTTAAATTAATATTATCATCGCAGAAAATAATAGAGAATAATAAATTAAGAATAATAAATAATAATAATTAACTGGCGGATCTTCTTGTTTTTAATAAGGCAAGAAAGCTTTATATATCGCAAAGTTGCTAAAAATGGCATATTTCTCCTCTTCTCTTGATATTGTGGTGGAAGGTTTGGCCGACTTTGTGTCGTTTCCAAGGGCGCTAGGTGTTATAATTATAATATAATAGCACCACACCTTCCTGGCCGACACCATTAGGATATTGCGTGGGGTGATGGTATTAAAATATGCTAATGCAGGGTTGACTAAAACGTCCCGCGTCACATGATCCCGGGCTCTCCGTGAAAGGTTAGGCCGTGTGGCCTCTGCTCCCTCCCGCCATAGCTCACGGTCTGGTGTCGCTGTCTCTGTCCGGAGATGGGGCCGCCTCGCGCCTCGCGCCTCGCGTCTGGACCGCGGGAGGTGTAATCTGAGAAGGGACCAGGGGGAGGGGACCAGGGGTGAAGGGGATTATAGAAAATCTGCTAACTCGCACGACCAGGGATGTTGTTTTATTCTCGCGGGATAAAACTTTTATTCAAAATTGATTAACTAGAATTATTACTACTATTTCGAGAAAGCTCAAGCTCCAGATATTCAGCAGTAGCGTTAAAAGCGTACTGCTTTACGGATATGAGACTTGGAAATCTACCGCGAACGTTATTGGTAAACTTCAGGTATTATAAAAGAGCCTTCGCTCAATATTCAAAATCTATTGGCCCCAAAAAGTGTCAAATGCCGTTCTCTGGACCATGGCAGGTGAAAAGCCAATTAGAGAACAAGTCGCTAGACGCAAATGGCAGTGGATCGGTCACACTCTGAGACGGAACCCAGCCTGCATCGCTCAGGGCGCACTAGACTGGTCCCCTATGGGGGGAAAGAGAAAGTGAGGCAGACCTAGAGCCATCTGGAGAAGAGCCCTGCAAGACGAGATAAAGGCAGCAGGCCTCACTTGGGATGATGTTAGGCATCAAGCATGCGATAGAGTCGGGTGGAGAAGGTTCCTTGAGGCCCTATGCACCACGGAGGTGTGACAGGACAAAAATAAGAAGAACTAGAAAATAAAATATTTAGATATATAATACTAGCTTACTCGTATGTGAAGGTGTTAGAATATCACAGATGTATCTAAGAAATGTCTGTTTTCTAGAAGTTTTATTATATTTTATAGGAATAATATGTTTCGCCTTGTTAAGGTCTCAACACCATTTCCATAAAATATAATAAAAATATATTTAGAAAATTGAAAATAACTTTGTTTAATCCACAATTTTTTTTTAATATTAAAAAACACTACATGTTTTAGAGGACTCCATCTTCAGGTGTAAAAATATAATAATTGTTAAATATATAATAATATTATTATATATTTACACCTGAAGATAGAGGTAACCTCCGAAACATTTCGTGTTCATTAATATTTAAAAAAAATATTTTGTGGATTCAACAAAGTTTTTTTAAATTTTTAAGTATATTATTATAGAATTCCACAGTATTAACGCCTTAGTGTTCAATATAATAAAAATTCTAGAAAATATTGTATTCATTCGTATAAATGATAAAATAATGGGCGTTTGATTATTTTAACATATGTTTCATCATTACTTGATAGGGATTTCACTTTGTATAAATGAGTTATTAAAATAATGTAATATAATGATTAATATTGAATATTTGTCTTATATTATAGTTCCAAGCGGTGTTTATAACGACGACCGCGAGAACTGAACGTCTAGTATGGATTGGACACGTATACTGAGCAGGAAAGACCAGAGCAATCCAGACCCTGAAACATTACTGTTCTGGCTGGCCCTGCTAGTTTGGGAGAAACATACTGCTGACGAAACAGACAACCAGGAGCTTGGAATAAAATCATCAAGGAGGGTAAAACTCCTGAAGATTTGTACGGCCATATAAAGTAAGTGAAGTTCCGTTGATAATTTCTATCATTATCTAATTGTTATCATCATTTTATGTGACGAAATACTAAAAAGTAAAATGTTAAAAAATATATTTGAATACTCGTATAATGAACATAATGATAACGAATTGAAATTTATTATTTGTCTGTAAAGAGAACCAACTACTTTGTTTTAAATGCATTTTGAGTTAAATTCCACTTACGTTTGAGTTTTCGGCTGGTTTCGGCAGCTCGCTGTCATCTTGTGGAATTTACAATGAACTTCTACCGTGAAATTTCAAATATATATTTTTTTAAACCAATGACGCATATCGAAAAGGCAACCTACGATGCTTACGAAAAATGTTTTTTTTATTAGATTGTGTGTCCTGGTATTATCAATATCTTAAAACAGATGTAGTAGTTTCGGTGTAGAGAAAATTCGGCTTCAACATTACAACTGTTCCAAAAGATAATAAGAAAAAGTTCTTAATTTAAATATGAATGTTCTCACGACTGTTTGAATAACATCTCCCATTAGCGCTACTAGTCCGTTGACTGGAGATAAAGGGAACATTTGTGTTAACTGCTGTAGTTCTCTTTATGTGGTGCTGTATGCGAGGAGAGGTCATTTTGTGTGTGGAATCGACTGGAAAAGAATGAGGAAATAATTATATTCGGCATCTGGTCTAGAAAAAGGAACGATTCATTTGTTGATCAATAGGTCGTAGTTTAAAACCATTTTTTTCTTCTTAAGGTACATATTAAAAATATGATTTTATAACAAAATACTGCGTTTCCGTATATTGATGTAAAATAATAGTTTTATTATATTTTTAAGTTATAGGAATGACACACGGGAGAAATGTGTCACTGAATTTAAACATTTTCCAAGAAATAATAAACCTAACAATCGAATATAAGTCTTGCTGAAGGACTTCATCAAAAACGATATAATTTAAAACAAGATTTTTATTTCTTTCAAACTTGAATTATGCATAAATCTTATCAATTAAGCCAGTGTCGACTACCTTTAAAGGCTGGTGATTCTGAAAAAACCGGTCATATTCCATCATCTACATAATCATCTTGTGGAAAATATTAGAGAATCTTCTCCACAATTAATTTTAATACAACATTCTTTATAAGAAACCGCCTTGGCTTACGTATGTTTAATAGTCTATTGTTTTGACCGAAACACTATGATAATTTAACAGCTTACAACGTATGTTTCAGAGATTGTTACAAATATTTGTTTGTATGTTTAAATCTCGCTTAATTAACACATTCCACTAATTGTATTAATAAACTATAAATAACTAACACATGCATTAATATAATTGGGGCAGCTGTTTTTTAACACAGTTTGTAAACATTTTTCCGTACCTAAATTATAACACTCATATTCAAACAACGGAAAGATTCCAGTAAGAAGTATATCATCGTGATTTGAATTTTCCAGAATATTGTTTCTCAACCCTTATGTTTGGAAGTAAAACTTGACTCTGGCAAAGAGGATGATAGCAGAACAAGTGCCGCAGAAATGAGATCACTGAGAATAATGTGTGAAAAAACGATGTATGTAGAATATCAAATAACGAAGTAAGCATGCATCCCAAGTAAAATTAAAAAAGGATCATTTGGATGGTTCGGACATATGAAACAAATGGATGAGAGAAGAATACATAAAAATTGGATACAAGTAGTGTGAATGAAAAAAGAAGCTGAGAAAGGTCGAGGAAAACATGTCATAATAGTAATTTTTCTGAATTTGCTAACCACCTCATAGGAAAAGATCATTCATTTAATAAAGATATTGGCATTGAAATTTTGCATGTTATTAATAGAAATATAACTTTGAACAATCTCGAAATTTTAGAAATTAAAAAAGCTATTAAAAATAAAGAAAATATTATAAATAATCAAATAAATTTAACGTCAAGTCCAATCTTTGATTTATTTCTTTTGTTACCTGAACCCCAATAAGAACTTAAAATTATTATTTTAAAATTTTAATTGAATCATAATATTTGTTATAACAAAAGCATAAACGTTCCAAAATAAATCTTTTTAACATCTGCCAGATCATGTAAACAACAACAATTTGATAATATTTTTTAAAATGTATCTTTACAGAAGAAGGTATGTTTGTCTGAAACATGTCTATATAATTTAATTTTTTTAATATAAGTGTTGTATAAACAAGGTGTATAAAAAGAAAAATAGAAAAAAATAAATTAATGATTTAATTGTATCTCAATAGAGGCGAAGATGCAAATTGGAAACTGAATACGGTTGATCAAGGTTATTACAGGACTTATGACCTGTCATTGGTTGGGTTAAGCGCACGCTTTATGTAATTACAACATTCCCCATTCCCCCTTTCTTTATGACCATGTATGACAAATTTTTGGAAGTTGTATATATGTTAAAGTCCTATGCCAGATTTCACATGTCAGTTTCAATGTGCCATCTATGAAGATTTTGATAATATATGTTTATTTTTTTTAAGATTACTCTATATATAATCTACATACTTACGCCATCTATGGAGATTTATGTTTATAAGTCCGGTCATAAGACAGGTCATAAGTCCTGTAAACACCTCGATCAACCATATTCAGTTTCCAATTTGCATCTTCGTCTCTATTGAGATACAATTAAATCATGAATTGATAACCCACGGTGGGTGAAATCCAGTATTCGTATACACGTATAAGTATACATTCACAAAAAATAAATTAATGTTTAAAAGGCGGGCACATTCGTATTCGAAAAAAATCGACGAGCTGCGTGCTACGAGTTATGAAGCTAGAGGAATGTGGCGGTCCATACTCTCTTGTTAGTTAGCTAGTTTGTTCCGCGAACATCTCGACTTGTCCCCGCGGCCTGTTAGGGCCCAGCCAGCGCGAGCGGTGGAGCCCGGTGGAGCCCCGCTGGGCCCGATTTATGGATAATATAATCCGAAAGAGAGCCGCCTTACAAATAACAGGGCTCGAGCGCCTCTCACCTGTATTCATACCAATAAATATTTTCATCGATATTTAAAATGTTTGCTTACCTTTGACTCCTCACTGCTCCTTATTTATCGACCCGAAGGTGTTATTGATGCTTCTTAATCCGAGGCATAATTTTTAATTTAAAATGTTTTGTTACTTGTAATTTTTATCCACAAACATGGTTTATGGGCACATCTGTCTTAACCAAATTGAAGTTATGTAATTTATATATATTTTAATATTTATTTAAATTTATCGTACTACGTTTTCCTCAGTCTTCCTCCATATCTTATTCCATTTGCGTCGTTAACATATACTTAATTTAAAAATTTTTCTTCTTTAATTATAGTAATTAAAATTTTTCCAAGTGTGCAAACCATCTTTATAATAATTTTAATATTTTCATTATAATACTTTCATTCGCATTACATTCAAACTAACAAATTAACTAACCATTACGCCGTCTCTCCGAAAGGGTAGGCAGAAATAATAGACCATCACACTGTTCTTTCCTGGCATACTTCTTTCGATTCCTCAATATTCATACATGGTGTAATGCACGCGCGTCGATTTATTTGACTCCTCACGTGGCCGACATTCAATATTTGATTTATATGATTATTTTACAATATTTTTAGTTCCATTTACATCGTTAACATATACTTTTTTTTACCATTCTTTCTTCATTCATTCTTTCCATGTGTCCAAACCATCTTAATGATCCTTTCATTATTTTGTTCATAACACCATCATTCGCACCGCATTCACTTATTATATTTTCATTCGACATTCTATCATACACAGAGTATCTACACATTCGTCTAAGAGATCTCATTTCTACTGCATTTTTTCTACTTTCATTCTTCTTTTACCAATTCCTTGCTTCACTTCCATACATAAGGTCGGTACAAGAACTGGTGTCACAATATTCTTAATGTTAATAAATGGTCAATCATAAAATAAAGTGTTGTTAGTTTGCACTTGGAGCTACGGAGCGGAGACTGCCTGACGATGAGCTGACGTCACTCGCGAATCACGCTCGAGACAAAGTGCCGTTGTATGTTAATTGCGGATCAACACTTTCATCTCCGCGGCAGGCGGCTGGTGGCTGGTGGCTGGTGCAGTCCTCCCGCGCAGCTGCGCTCTTTGTTTTAATTGCAGGGAACCAGTTTAAGTTCATCTGGTTCCAATTTTGTCTAATTAAATTCTCCCAACTGGGCTCACTGCGAAGCACCTTTCAAACGGGTATTTGACACAAGAGCTGAGGTGATGTACCCTCCGCAGGGCCGGCATTCGTAATTAAAAAACTGCACTAGAGTAATTGTGATATTGACGTACAATTTTAAACAAAAATAGCTTAATAACAAATCAATAAAACGACTAATATAACTACCTACACTTTTGTCTTTATTTTGACAGCGACCGGTTTTGTCAGCCAGCGATGAGTTAATATTTGTACATATCGCCTCTTTGCAAGAATAACGAGACATTTCGAAAATCAAAACCGCCGTGTTCAACATTATTTTCTACAAAAACATGGTATTTTTAAAGTGAAAAACAGAGAATTTATGAGGGAAAGAGACAACACAACAGTGGTATATTGTGTTGTCACGTTGTCTCTTTCAGACGGGTATCTTGATTCATTTAAAAAAAAAAATTCGAGATAACACGTCATTCTTGCAAAGAGGCGATATTTGGACATTTCTTCACTAAAAATAGGTCATTTATTTTATAGTTTAAATCAAAGCGGGTGAAGCTGTGTTATTATTTCAAAATTGAATAATACTTGTCTGAAATAACAGGCGAAACCTATTAATTAAATAGTCACATTATTCTTTTTCTTTTTTGTATACGAGTACTTTGTATATACAACACTAACTTTAAAAAAATAAAATTACATATCAGACTTATTTCGCACAACCGATCCTTCCTCAGTGATATATAAAGATACATCACTGAGGAAGGACCGGTTGTCCGAAACATGTCTAATATAATATTATATTAATAATTTTATTTTTTTTAAAGTTAGTGTTGTATATACAAAGTATATAAAAAAGAAAAAGACAAATAAAACAACACAAAGTATGGCGAACATAGAAGAATGTCCCATTATTACCACTTCGCTGTTTATATTAGTAAGAGTTGGTACAATTAGGGACTCTTATATTGATGTCAAAAATAAACATAAATATGTACAATTTTGTTTGGGGGATAGCATCGATCTGGTCCTGCCTGCTTGTTTGTTCTCCTGTTCCCTAATTTTCGTGAAGTTGTATTCCAACCGGAAGTAACGTCTTCTTATGCTTGTTAGGCTCTGGAGCGACTTTTTCCAGTTCGGGAAAGACTACGCAATCTAAAGTATAAGCAAAAGTATTATATAATTAAGTTGTTTGGCAATTGGGTTATCTCTGTACTTCCTCCGGCATTTCAAGCATCTCTCAATCTGATATAGCAGACTATTAAGGATATGCTTTCTAAGTAGGCCAGAGCGGTATGATTTAGATCATAATAGATCCTATGCGACAGTTTAAACGACTTGCTCAAAATCTCTTCAGAAAATTAGGTGTCAGTACGTGTGTAGAAACTACATTTATATTCAAAAACAACAAATTTGTTCTTGAATATGACGACACATACATTATATTTTAATTAATCAGGGGATATTTCGAGAACTTGGCCGTGCTAGAGGGTGTTGGTCTTTTTGTCCCTGATAGATTTCTCCGGCAGCGACAGCACAGATTGTTTTACCTACCGGGCACCAGAACCAATATGCCTCTAGTAACACCGGTGGGAAGAGCAATTAGTCTGCTGAACGCGGTTTTTTCGGAGATCGACGTCTTTCATATTAGTGAAGATACGTTCAGGAGACAAATACTCTTGACTTTAGAAAGTATCTTGTCTTCCTAATATCGAATCATCTCTAATGCGTTCCTGGTATTATGTTGTATTTTTATAATATTTTACCTGTAGGTACTCAATAGATGCCCTAAACATTTTGCGGTTTGTAATGTCTTTTACGTTAATAAACTGAATTGATTTGATTTGATATTTATTTAAAACATTGAATGACATGATTGAGTTTTCTTCGCGGGTGATTAGATGTATGAATGTAATTATTATTTTTTTAAATTATATATTTCTCACTGCCTACCCCCTCCGACGTGATGCTAGTTAATAATGAGTGTCACGTCTAGGGAGCTTTCAAAGCATACCGATACAATTAAATTCATCGCTTTCAATATAACTGCCCTCATACGTAAATATCAAATTAAGGATCAATACTTATGAAGTTCACTGGTGGTTATCTTTTACAAGAGTTGTTGAACTTTTGGACTCTAATAGGTACATTTTCCTAAACCAACTTGGGTATTCTTGTTGCCATAAACGATTTTTTATGAAGTTAAGTAATTAATTATGTATCAAGGAAGAGTACTAAATAGTATTATTTAATTATTTTATTTATCTGAATAGTAAATATAGAAATTCCCATTTTTCTGGCAAATTTGTGTTGTTACTGAAAATTAAGAAACAAAACCACGAACACAAACATGTCCTTCCGCCGTAAAAAAATAATATATATTCCTAATTTCCAGAAAATAATAATTTCTAATTACACACTACACTCCGCCTACTAAGATCCAGGAGCCTAATTATAACCAATTTATAAATTAGGTATTACTAAAACTATTGCAAATCATCTCCCTGAATTGAATAAACTATACATATTTGTTACTATACTTTTAACTCGATAAATATTTATTTTACATTGTCAACTTATTTTTCTTTTTCTTCTTCTTCTTCTTCTTCTTCTTCCTTGTTCTAGACCTATGTGGTCTGTTCTCCAGAGTGATGCTCCTCCTGTGAGGTATACTCCCAGCTGTGCTTCCATTTTTAGGAGGTCTTCCACGAGGACGAGTTTAATGAGGCTGATTATGTAGTGATTGCATTGCATATTTGTCACTGCACCACCAGATTTCCCTATATAGGGAAATCTGGTGGTGTCCATTCTTTGAACATGACCGTACCAGTCCCTTCTTCAATGTTTGCTCCATCTTATAATATCCTCAACCTCACATATCTCTCTAATTCTGGTGTTCCTCACTCAACTCACCACTTATTTTTAATACAATAAATCAAAATTAAAAAGTACCATTGATTACAAAAATTACGAAACAACATTTTTTTAAGTTGATGAGATTCCGGGTATGCTAATTATATATTGTAAAGTCTGTCGAGACAAGAACACCGTACCTACCTTATTACAAGCCGCAATATACACGTAGTAATTACAGCCGGGTAGCTACAGTGTAGAGCGAGCTTTTGGAAGTTTTTAATTAAGGCACGCTGGAGGCATACCACAGTTACATTTGTATTTCGTACCTATTCAATTTGACTACAAAATTGTGAACACATTTTACACAGTATGAGAGCTTTTTGAAAACGTCTGTTTTCAAGAAGTTTTGTTATATTTTATGGGAGTGGAATTGTTTCGCCAAGCTAGAGCGTTATATATGTGGTGAAATATCCGTTTATCTTCTTCTTCTTTTAGACCTTTGGTCTGTTCCTGTAATCAGGCTGGTCTATCTTCGGAGGTCGACTCCCAGCTTTTCCTCCATCTCTTTGGTGGTCTTCCGGGAGACGGTAGCCGGCAGGAATCTGATGCGCCACAGCGTGTGGGATTTTGGTGGGATTCATCCTCTGCACGTGCGCATTCCAGTATCTTTTGCGTTGTCTGCCCCATCTTACGACATCTTCCACCTTGCAGATTTCATGAATAGCCGTGTTCCTCACCTTATCTCGAAGAGTCTTTCTTGTAGTATCCGTTCTGGTCTCAATGCTATATGTCAGTTTAGGCCTTGCGGAGGTTTTGTATATTCATATCCGTTTATGTACCCGATAAAATGGAGCAAAACAAAGTAATTAAGATAAAGTGTATGTTGATTGCTGAGCGTACTACCGTAGACTTGTTAAGTGCTCAATACGCGATCAACGCGTTTGTGGTTTTTGCAAATGCTCACCGACGTGTCTCTTCTTCATCTTTTTGTCCTGTCACCTCCGTGGTGCATAGGGCCTCAATGAATCTTCTCCACCCGACTCTATCGCATGCCTGATGCTTAACATCGTCCTGCAGGGTTCTCCTCCAGGTGGCTCTAGGCCTGCCTCGCTTTCTCTTTCCCCCCATAGGGGAACAGTCTAGTGCGCCCTGAGCGATGCAGGCTGGGTTCCGTCTCAGAGTGTGATCGATCCACTGCCATTTGCGTCTAGCGACTTGTTCTCTAATTGGCTTTTCACCTGCCATGGTCCAGAGAACGGCATTTGACACTGACAACAACACCAAAACAAAAATTTTATTTATTTATTTGAGATATGTTTAAATTCTACATGTTATATTTTATAATTATATATTAAAACATAATTTGAACATCTTACCAGATATCTGAAAATGTGGCGCAACGAAAGTGTTAACACATTGCTAGGTACTTATAATTAAGGTTAAAAGTAATATTAATTTTATCAATGTTTAATATTTTTTTTTAGCCTATGCCCGTCCACTCCTGGACAAAGGCCTGCTCCATTTGCTTCCACGCCACTCCAGACTGCATCCAGATAATGCCGACGTGTCGGTTTAGGTCATTCTTACGGTCGTCCTCCATTTCTCTTTGCGGTCCATGGTCTCCAAGTCAACAGCCATTTTGTCCATTTTCCGTCGAAACTTCTGGCTATGTGACAAGCCCATTGTTATTATTACGTTACGAGTCGTAACAAGGCGGATGATGTCATTGACCTTTGTTTTATCACTCATCGTACCGTTTACTCTGCCTCTAAGGCTTATTCCTAACATGGCTCTTTGGCTCATTCGCAGTTTTTCAGCCAAAGTATAATGTATAATGAATTATGAACAACATCAACAACAATAACAACAACAACAAACCATGACGCCGTTTCTCCGTAAGGGTAGGCAAAGAGGATGGACCGTCACACTTCTCTATCCTTACACACCTCTCTAGTTTCCTCCACATTCATACAGCGGCAGTGAGTCATACACGCACGGCGATTCTTCCGACATTTAAAATGGCCGACCTTAAAAATTTGATTGATTTGATCATATAATATATCAGGAATAAAGTAACATACCTATACATAGTACAAGATACTTTATGGCCTCCGAGAGTAAAGTCGTGTTAAAGAAAACATGTATTTAAAATAATGACA
Source organism: Lepidostoma basale (assembly GCA_022606425.2). Lineage (NCBI taxonomy): Eukaryota > Metazoa > Arthropoda > Insecta > Trichoptera > Lepidostomatidae > Lepidostoma > Lepidostoma basale. Next base: position 183,153 of record JAHDVF020000133.1, read on the forward strand.
AAGCATTCATGCTTATATGTATAGTGAATGATTTAAAAAAAATTTTAAAACTTAATTTCGAATGCATTTTACTTTTTAAATTATTCATTTTTAGTTTCATGCTAAAAAAAAACTGTTATTACCTTTCGTATTCTAACAGATAAAATATTGCAGCACCTTTCAGCATACATGATTAATTCACGGTAGTTTATAAATCATCCAATTTATTAATATTGCGGCCAAATCTGAACATTTTTTGCTTTTTTACAATATTTTTTTTCACTTTTTATAAACATGTTTCGGAGTGTACACGTCTTTCTTCAGTTAATTAAAAAAATATTTAAAAATATCCAAAAAAAAAAAAGTTTACAGTCTGAAACATGTTTGTGAAAAGTGCAGAAAAGTATTGTGAAAATACAATAATTTTCAAAAGTTATTCAAATGGGAATCCATAATACAAAGGGAAAGTGAATGTACTATATATAACATTTATCTTAATAGATATGAACTCGTATGGGCATCTCTACCTTTTATACATAGTTTATTAAATATTTTTTGACGATTTTTTTATGAATGAAAACACTGTTTTTTTTTCACTTTTGAGTTCATTTTTCAAGACATGTTTCGAAGGCTTACTCACGCACAAACTTTGGCGACCGAGCCTTCGCGGTAGCCGGCCCTTCAACCTGGAACAATCTTCCAGCAGACCTTATATTAAGTGCATTGATAATCAGTCAGAGTTTAGATCGAGACACAATACGCACCTTTTCAAATTATCATTTCCTGATAGGAAGGTCTGATCGATCACGCCAGGTACAGCCCTCATATTAAATATGTTTATTATTATTATTATTTTTTTTATCTAGTTCGTAAAACGGAGCATTTTCTATAGCGCCCTTGGGATGAGTAATTATAAAAATGGCGCTCTATAAATTATCCAATCTATTATTATTATTCAACGGAAGAACGATATAAACTGTTTATATCGTTTTCGAGGAAAATAAACTCAAAAGTTTAAAAAACAGTGTTTTATTTCATAAAAAAATTGTCATTATGGAATCCCATAGTGTTAACGCCTTAAGTTTATCTGAAAAAAAAAAACTAAAAAAGATGTTTTGTTACGTTATATCTTTCATAAATTAATTATTGTTAATAACATTTTCAATTATAGATTATTATCAATTATTATAAATTATTATGTAGATTTCATTTTGAACCAAGTGAGATTCTTTATATTATATGAATGAAGGAATACTAATTGAATATTGAATGAAACGTGATTAAGTATTGTAAACATGTTTGCCTTGTCTCTCATAATCTCGTTCTTCTTCAGCCTCTGAGGTATATACTCGTATTATATTTATAAACTACTTAAATATTGATATTATAAAAATCTTGTTCCGTGGGTATGAAAATGTGGAACTGCAATGCGGTTGAGATGATATGCTTTAGGCGCATGTGTGTTGTAACAAGGTTTAACAGAATTTCTTATCCTGATTTCAGGAATGAGTATAAAGTGTATAATGCACGAGTATTATGAACAAAATTATGAAAGGATCACTGCGTTGGCTTGGACATATGAAACGCATGGATGAAGAAATTATAATATTTTCGAGAATGTATGCGTTAACGATGTGAACAGAGTACGAAGTGGAGAAAGACCGAAGAAAATATGGCATGACCATGTTAGAAGTTGTAGGAATCGACGTGCGTGCATGACTGGAGGAATCTAGAGAGCTGTATCAGGATTGGGTATTGTGACATTCCATTTTCTCTGTTTACCTTTCCGGGGAAACGGCTTGATGGTTTTATCTGTACCATCTGAACTTATATAATTAAGCAGTCGATGGAATAATGAAATATATTATGTCTCTTGATAAACTGCCCAACCCCAATATTATTGGATAATGTATTGTAGAATAGGATAACTGAAATGGTTGTACAAATCTCTCGAGGTAACTATTTTGATAATTCATCTATATAATATATATTCTATAAATATTCCTATGCATATGTTAGGTATATCATTTGTTACAGAAATAATATTTACTAACCAATCACCAAGTAATTTCTTAGAAAGGTTAGGTTATATAAAGATAGCATAATGGCAGCACTCATCGATATTTACAGATGTCTTTAGTGTACATATTGTTTCTTGAAGAATGATGAAAAACATAATATTAGGTATATTTAATATTGCCATACTTATATACATAATATTATTTCATGGGAATGACATATTTCACGTTGCTACGGTGATATCAAATGTTTATTTTATTTCTTGACATGAACATTTTATAATGCCTTAGCAAGTCGAAATAGGTCTCTTCCATCAATACTGAATTGCGTATACCGTATATTTTGTGTTAAAAATCTTATTTTTCTTTCGGTGTCATCTCTCGTCTTCTACTCCTCCCAACACCTCGTCAATCCTCTATTTTTCCCTCAATGATCAGGTGCAGCAACATAATCATTAATTTTCTTCTTCTTCTTCTTCAGCCTGCTGTGGCCGTCCACTCCTGGACGTAGACCTCCTCTCATATTTTTCACGCCCTTTTATTCTAAGAGATCCGAATCAAGGCACTTCCCGCACTCTTCAGATATCGTCGTGCCAACGCAACTGTGGGTGCCCAACTCAACGCTTTGCAGTTCTCGGGTACCACCACAGTAGTCACCTTGTCCATTTTTCATCTGGGTCACGAACGACGTATCCCACCCAACACCGCTTAAGGGTTGCGGTCAACTTAATAACGTCAGAGATTTTTGTCCTGGCTCGTATGTTCTCATTTCTGACTCTGTCCCATAAGCTAATACCCAACATGTCTCTCTCCATTGCTCTCTGTGTGACACTCAGCTTGTTGGCACCTTTTTCTGACTATATAAATACCACTGGCAGAACATAGGCGTTGAATACTCTCCTTTTTAAAGTTGATGGGTATTTTCGGATTGTTAAATATGTGGCCAAGATTTTTGAAAGCTACCCAGCTCAATTTGCCTCTTCTTATTAGGTCTGCTGTCTGATTATCTCGCTCCAGCTGTATTTTGTGTCCCAAATAAATGTCTTCACCCATCATTAATATTATGGAATGAATGTTGATGATTGGGTATTTTAATACACTAAGTGTCGGTGTGGGCGTGAGTAACGAGTAACGTGTAACGTGTGACGTGTTGGTATTCCGAGACAAATGGCGCGCGTCCTCGGTATTCCTCTGCGCGGCATTGAGGCGCGGTCCTCGGCCGGGGCCGTTGGCAATCTGAGGCGCGGATATGGTCCGCGGGATTTTCCCCACGATATATCAACGTCGAATTACTCTGAATGGGATAATTGGCGGCGGTTGGCGGATGATTTATTACGGCACACTCCTCCCAGCGAGGAGCGAATAGAATCAATTACAATTATAAATGACATATTATTTCTTTTCATACATAATATATATTTCACAATATTACCATTCATGTAAACTGTTTCTCGTTTACATTGACGAACTAGTAACTATACGAGTATATAATCCATTTACTGTATAAACTTGGTACCGAGCGCAGCGATCATAGAGTCCTAGGTTTTATGTCTAGGTACAATGTAACATTATTACCTATAAAAGTACGTGTTAAAAAGATATTCTGCTTAATGCTTAATAAACACACATCTTCGTAGATGGCGTTAGTATGTAAATTGTAAAAACTACCACTTAAAGAGTAGTCTTACAGATTAACATATATACCACTTTCCAAAAAGTTTGTCAGACATGGTGGTCATAAGAAAAAATGTGGAATGGGGAATGTTGTATTACATAAAGCGTGCGCTTAACCCAACCAATGACAGGTCATAAGTCCTGTAAACACCTCGATCAACCATATTCTGTTTCCAATTTGCATCTTCGTCTCTATTGAGATACAATTAATTCTTATAAAAGTATGATTGGTATGATATCAAAACGTTAAGTTGTTACCACGGGATTGTAATTATATTTGAAGACACTAACTAGTTTCGATTGTAATCAAGCTTGGGTTCAAGTAAAACTAGTTGGGTTCAAATATAATTACCATTCCGTGGTTTAAATAACATTCCGTTTTTTTATTTTCTTTATTTTGAATTTTATTTTGTAAATTGTTCACTTTTTCCCTCTCTTTTTTTTTAAATCAAAAAATATTTGTAGTCTCTCGATGATGAAGTAATAAAACTATAGAAACATGTCGAGAAAAATACATTTATATTATTTCTTCTTTTTTTCTCGGTTTAAGCCTTCGATAATATTTTTCTCATGTTCCTTTTTGAAAAGTGCGCTGCCACCTGTTCTTCCATATTTTTGGAGGTCTTTCTTGAGATCTCCTTCCTTGAGGTCTTTGATAATCTTATGGCCCTAGATTCTAACATTCTGGTTACATGTTCATTCCTCAACCTTCTTCTCTGCCGCCTATGCAACATTCCCGACTTCGCATAATCTTTGGATATTTGTGTTTCGCATTCTGTCGCCAAGGATTATGCCAGCAATGCTTCTGAGTGTCTCAATTTCCGTTGTTTGAAGGAAAAATATATTAAAGAGTGGGCAAAAGCTTGTTTTAGTTTATAAACAAATTCGTCAACGTTGTTTAAATGTATGTTTTTTCGTAACGTTAAAAATAATCTTGTTAATAATAATTCTTCCATTTTGTTTTTTAAAGCCCGTCACCGGTTATATACTTCGTATATATCCTTTCCTATTTATCTGCAAAGTGATATGGTTTATGTTTAGGTAGGGTTGACGATCTATCATTTTTCAAAAAAGGGGATTAAACAATATTCATATTATTTATTACAAAGTGTTGAATTATTTGATTGCTTAGTTAGGCCGATTGGCTGTTCTGAATTGATTGTTGAATGAATACAATACACAATTCAAGGAAAGTTCTGATTTCAAATTTAAATATTTGTAACGAATATGTGTGTAAATAATCACGTAGCCAGAAGTTCGGGTGAAAAATGGACAAGAAGACTATTGATTTGCAGACAATGGACAAGAAAATAAAGTGCTGGGCGACCGCACCTACGGTGAAAGGATGGCCTGAACCGACATGTCGGCATAACCTGGATGCAGTCTGCACAAGGCTGTGGCGTGGAAACGAATAAGGGAAACCTTTGTCCTAGTACGGGCTCGGATGAGCTGAATATGTAATGCCGAATGAATGCGTCATTAATAAAATAATGAAAGCGTGTACAAAACTGTTCCAGAGATATGATATGAATGGATGAGTAAAAGCGGTTTAAAAGGGACGTAGAAAAGTTGTGTATGTGGATATAGCAGTAAAATATAATCAGAAAAACATTCTATGGCCAAATAAAAAAGGGGACTATTATCAAGATACATCAAGATACATTATTTTTTAGACATTTTATAAAAACTGCTATATTAGTATTAGTGTATTGAGTAGTACTAAATTAGTATTTTTTGTGAATGTATGTATACTTATACTTGTACACGAATCCTGGATTGACATGTGTAATCAAATCTACATAGATGGCCAATTGAAACTGACATGTGAAGATAAGTATAGATTTGGAGCATATATACAACTTCCAAAAAAATTTGTCATGCATGGTCATAAACAAAGGTGGAATGGGGAATGTTGTAATTACATAAAGCGTGCGCTTAACCCAACCAATGACAGGTCATAAGTCCTGTAAACACCTTGATCTTCCATATTCAGTTTCCAGTTTGCATCTTCGTCTCTATTGAGATACAATTAAATTTCACTATATTAGTAAATTAAGAACTCTTCTTCTTCGTCTCTTTACAGACCTTTGGTCTCTGTTCCTGAAATCAGGCTGGCCCCTCTTGGGAGGTTGTCTCCCAACTATCTCTCCATCTCTCCGGCGGTCTTCCGGGGAGACGGCAGTCGACAGGAATCTCTGCCACCCGTACTTGAGCTTTCGTTCTTGTGGTATCCGCTATGGTCTCAATGATATAAGTCAGTATGGGCCTTACGCAGGTTTTATATATTCTGACATTACTGTCAGTTCTCATATACTTTTTTTTTAAGCAATTCAATAATATTCATTTATATACACGAGCTGATTTATTTTACTATTTTGTATAGTAAATTGCTTTCATGCTTGATTAAATGAAAAACGGTTATAGTATCTATAGTAAAATGATAAAAACCTATGTTTTCTTAGATGTTTTATATTAATAATTTTATACGATTGATGATTAAATCAGACAGCGGAAGTACCCAGAAGAATTGGACTAGGTTGGGCAGCCTTTGGGAAACTCAATCATACCCTTAAAAACAAGGATATTCCCATGAATTTAAAAAGAAAAGTGTTTGAAACATGTATCCTCCCTGTGCTTACATATGGTCTGGAAACTATCACCTTAACTGCGAGGACCATATATAAATTAAAATGTACACAGCGATCTATGGAGAGACAAATGTTAGGCATAAGTCTGAGAGATAGAATCAGAAATGAAGAAATCAGACGCCGGACAAAGGTTGTCGACGTGGTGGATCGTATTGCCAGGCTAAAGTGGCAATGGGCAGGTCATGTTGCCAGACAGGGAACAGACAGATGGGCACCCAGAGTCCTAGGATGGAGACCATGGGACATGAAAAGAGGAATAGGCCGACCTCAGAAACGTTGGGCCGATGATATTGTCCCTGTCGCGGGTAGCAGGTGGATAAGAGAAGCCCAAAGAAGAGAAAAATGGAAGAAATTAGAAGAGGCCTACATCCAGCAGTGGAGAGACGGCTGAAGAAGAAAGAAAAAAAGATGATTAAATCAATCGTATAAGATAAAATTATTATTTTATAATGCCCTAGCAACATGAACATATCTTTCTCGTACAATATGATAAAACTGACGCTTTATTAACCGTCGCGTTGCCATGTGGTAAATTGAGTTTCCACTGCCAATTTAAAGTTGATTTTCTTAAAACCTATGGACCCTAATATTATAAAAAAAAATTGTAATCCTCCATTGAAGTGTTTTCAATATTTCGTAATAAAAAAAAAGCAAAAAATTACTTCCTTCATCCCAAAAAAAAATATTTTCTAAGACTGCCCTCACCTTCATTCGTGTTAAGGTAGAATTTGTTTTGCTAATATTTACAACTTTATCAAAAGTGACAAATACTTACTCGCTGTTTTGAACGTATTATAAATTATATCTTTGACCTTTTCAATATGTACGTAATAATTCCACTGTGGACGGAAACGCAGGACGCAACTTAATAATATCAGAACTGTGAAAATATTAACACTTTACCAAAAGGGACAAATATTAATACGTACTCGTTGTCTTGAACGTACTATACATTTTGCCTAGGTGCCTTTATCGTCGCCCCGCCGGCCGAGGCGCGCAGACAAGTTTATACCCGTATGTCCAGTCGCCCGTATGCTATGACGCATTACATATCAGAAATCGCATGGTTCCAGAAAAAAATTAATAATGATATGTTTTTCAAATAATCCATGTATGTTATAGATATCGATCTATTTCTAATGAAATTCCCTACAAGATGACATAAATTAAATTTTGATTCATCTTGTCATATGCTTGATATTTAGATAAAGTTAGCGGTAAACTGAACTTACCACATGGGAGCGAGCGTTTTGTTTTGAACACGGTACGTTAAGGGTTAATAGTATCTACTCGATATGGAATTTTAAATCACTGTTCAAGAAACAATAAAATGATACAATCAAATGATTTAACTGAAATCTCTTTATGGAAGTTCATTTAAAATAATAATTAAATAAAATGATAGTTCCTAATAATTTATTATTATGAATTTTTATCTGTATGAAATTCCCGTCTCCCCCATTGAGCCGCCTGTACCGAGCTAGATCCCAGCGTCGGTACATTTGATGTGTCAATGTGGTGCGTAATTATCACTTGAGCCAATCAATGCGCAGGCCGGCGTCTTGCATGTCCCCTGTCGCTGGTCGCCCGCCGCCTGTCCAAACAATATCTGACGCCAGAGGCGGTGGTGCAGCTACGGTGAATAATTACCATAAACAAAATAGAGAACAACTGAAAAAATAAACAATATTCGAATATACACAATATATTCTTCTTCTTTCGGTGCCGTGTAAGGTCTCCCCAACGTTGGCGATCACTACAGCAAAGGCATCTCTATCCTGCGCCATTTGGAACAGGTTCTGAACTCTTGTTATTCCTGTCCACTCTTTGATGGTCCGCAGCCAGGACAGCTGCCTTTTACCAACTCCCCGACGTCCCTCCACTTTATCAATTAATATCAGTCGAAGAAGGTGGTATTTTTCTCCCCTTAGCACATGACCTAAATATGAGACCTATCTAATTTTCACACTTGACAACAGCTCTCTATTGATATATACTATTATACAATATATACTCAATTAAAATCATCATTGCAAATAGAAACATATCCAGTGAAGCAAAGATGACAGGACACAATGGGGTTCTAGTGCCGACTCTTATGTATGTAAGTGAAGCTTGGAATTGGCAGAAGGAAAATAAAAGTAGGATAAATGCCGTAGAAATGAGATCATTGAAAATAATGTGCGGAAAAAAACGCACAAATACATAGTGAAGAAGTTAGAAAGAAATATAAGGTGAATGAATGTGTCTTAAATAAAATTAAGAAATGGTCATGAAGATTATTTTGACGAATAGATAAAGGAAGAACGGTTTAAATGATATATATAATATGACAGTACCTAGTGTGAATGGAAAAAAAGTCGATGAAGGCCAAGGAAAACATGGCATGACCAAATTAATCAATTACCTACTGAATGACAGCCATGTAATAATCGACGAGCATACGTGTCATGGTGTGTGAACGTAGAAGAGACGCAATAGTTATGTCAGGATAGTGTGGCGGTCTATCTGAGACAGAGTCAACAGATAGAGCATTGCAATTTAAAACAGTATCAATAATCATTAATGCAAATATGGTAAGAATAAAACGACATGTTATCAATAGTGAACTCTACGGGCTGTTTTCTGAGATCAATTTCCTTTTCTGTCGAACGTCATTCAGAACACACGTGACCGTCCGTTTCCCACGATTTTATCTATTCACATCACAAAAGCGATTGGCCTAATACCAGAAAAAAATTCTCAGACATGTTTCGTTTCGTCGTTAAAATCAATAATCTATTCTTCTAAAATATTTTCATTGGTATTTGTGATCGAATTTTGTTATAATAAGTAATTGTATGAAAATTAGATCGTATTCCTTAATGAATAAATGTTGAAGAAAAATGTGACATGCTGTGGGCCATCATTCAACTATGAGATGCTGGTTAAGTTTCATTTTGGATTCAAATGTTTTTGAAAAGTTAAAGGGCGTTTACACTCTGGAATTCAATTTTAAATATTTTCGGCATGATTTGGAAGTTATTCACTGACCTTTATTATTGGGATAATAATGAATACCTAGGTTTTATATTTAATATCACAATGAAAACGGATATATAGGAAAACGTGGCACGATAAAATCAACAAATATTAAAGATCGGCAACGCGAGGAGTCGAAGATAGTCGACGTGCATGCATGGCATGATGTTTGAATGTTGAGGAATTGAGAGATATACGAGTTTGTTTGGAAAGAACAGTGTGGCGATCAATTCTTTCTGTCTACTTCTTCGGGAAGACGGCGTGATGGTTAGTTAATTCACATCATTTTCCCGATGCTTAAGATATATTTTAAATAATCAGAATGTATCGTTTACTTTTGTTTGTATTTTTTAATTTTTTTTTTTATGTTCACAACAGGTCGTTTGGACCCAATTACTGTAGGTATACTATTTTTATTTTTTTAGCTATTATATTGATTCTCGTGACATGTGATAGGTAGCCAATCTATCGCCATTTTATTGTCACGTGAATTCTACACCAGACCAAAGACAGTGTGACAATCAGACTGCCATCGCCGGGAATTGTACCCAGGACCTTCGGCATGGAAGTCAGAGCTCGTAACCACTGACACGAAGGTCGTCATTGTAGGTACCTAGGTGTGGATAATTAAATATTACTGTTAAAATTTAAAACACTGTTATATTTCACAATTTCTTTTTATTTACTGAGTGTCGCGAGAGCTGATTCGCCAGTCGATGTTGGCATTATCAGGTGTTACAATAAACTAGCTGTTACAATAAACTAGGTAAATAAAAAGAAGTTAGAAGGTAAGTAAAAAGAAGCTCAGTAAATAAAAAGAAATTGTGATATATAACAGTGTTTTAAATTTTAACGGTAATAATGTTGAAGTATCATAGTGTTTCGGCCAAAACAATGGACTATTTAGATAATAATTTGTTTTTTGGGTTACTTATGGCATTGTAGGATATCCTCACGTATCGCCACTGTCATCCCATTAACATGTATACGTAATTATTCTCGGTGAATTCACATTTTTTCTATACTTTGGTAATAGAACGGACACCCAGGGAGCGGAGCGGTTCTTTTATTGAGATTAATTACTTCTAACCCAATCACACAATCATTAGCCATAATTGGTTGAAGTTTCAATGAGACACTTCACAGAAAACGTGTGAATTTGGAATTACAAGCAACCACAAATTAGGTAAAATCCTACCGCTAACACACAGGCTCGCACGCCATCTCATTATACCGCGAAGGACACTGCAAGTCTCATAATAAAGCATACGAGTACAGTATAAATCGGTTATTACATTCACGGAAATAACAAATGAATTTCGCAATATGAATGGTTGAAGTATGATAAAATAGGCACTTAGTACAAAAAAACTAACTAACTAACTAACCATCACGACGTTTCTCCGGAGGGGTAGGTAGAGAGGATGTACCGCCACATTGCTCTATAGCTCTATTATATACAATATTTTAACCATTTTTTCGTATATTATACTTTTGTTATATATTTCCGATCCATTTTGAATAATACTTTTTTTTTCAAAGATAAATACATTTTAATGATTAAATAAATGTTGAACATGAAAATAAAACTGTATATTGAGAACTGATTTTTCTGTATGTATTTACTAGATGTAGCTTTATTTGCTTTATTAATAATTATTATATAAAAAAATGGTTTATGAGCTTTGAAATTCCTTCGAATTTTTTTTTGTTTACAACGGATCGCTTGAACCCAATTACTAAATAAAATTTGTTTTTAGCTATTATATTGATTCTCATGACACGTAATCGGTAATCTTTTGCCATTTTTATTATCACGTATCAGATCAACGACAGTGTGACAATCAATTGGCATAGCCGGGAATCGAACCCGGGACCTTCCAGTTAGAGCTCTTACCACTCCACCACGATGGTCGGCTTCCTAAGAGATTTAATAAAAATGATTTTCTCATATTATAAATTTTCATCTGTCCTCCATAATTCAAATTATTATCTACTGGGAGAATTGAAAAGATAGTTTTTTTAGTTGATAATTTCTCTTCTTATACGACTGTAGGTAGATTGGATCACTTTATGTATGCACCTTTTGTTCATTGTTTGTATAAATTTGAATAAGTGTTTCATTGTGTTCCAAATTCTAAATTTGAATGTTTGAAACTCCGCCTCCGAGGGAGGGGTCGCGTATGCCCCGCCTTCCCGTAGCTTAGCGCTCCTATTGGTCGGCCTCTGTCCATAGAAATAGATGAAAGATAACATTCAAATTATATTTACCTATTTTTTACTCAAATTATTGTAATTATCTATAATAATACCCCGCATTATGGAATTGGATGGCGGTACCTTTTTTCGATTTTTGTTCTGAAGGTTTTTACGGGTAATTTTAGGTCTGATATACGGTTGGGTGTATATAAATTCATGTAAGTCTATACACAACAATTTGCAATTATAAATATATATATAATTCCATTGTAAAAAAATATGATAAAAATACATACATAGGGGAGCACGGGTAGAAGTGAGCCATGGGGAGGAGTGAACCATTTACCATATTACTGTGAAACACGATTCGAAACATGTTCAAACTTGACCAACGTGTCGCATACTCGTGCTCGTCCAGCACATCCAGTTGTCGCCTGAATCTCGTCACGGGTTCACTTGCTGACAGTATCGCTCGCGTTTTTCGACGCTAAAGTAAAATTTACGAACTTTTTATGAAGAGTTTGACACCTTGCTGTTTAGTTCTAAACAACGGAAAGTGACTCAAAAGTAAGTACTCAATTATATAGTACCTAGAACTGTGTGTTTGTGGTGCATATTACACATATATATTTTTTTGGAAATTATTTAACTTATGTTGGGTGCTTGGGGAGGACTGAACCAACTTCGATTGGGGAGGATTGAACCATGGTTCATTCCTACGCCGCAGTCACTTTAATCTAAAATATTTATTTTATTATTTATCCTTTGTGTGCAGGTAACAACAATGTCTCGAATACATAAAAGAAAAACAGAAAATGCAAGGACCACCGAAACTGAAAGGAAAAATGCACTGAATTTAATAAAGGCACGAAAGAGTTTACAGAAGTAGATATCTTGTGCACTGTTACAGACAGAGCTATGCATATAGAAGAGTCCAACTCTTCCGCAACTCATCACATCATTTCATATTCTCAAGCTGTCGGACAAAACGACATTGTTATCATAGCTGATCAGCCGCCATCATCTGGTATATTTGTTAGCCCTCAGAATTTCAAAGGCAGGAAAAAGGAGTGACATAAGAAAGGGAAGGAAAAAAGGTCGATCAATGATTGCTACGGATACTCCTGAAAAGGAGAAAATTATGAACAGGTCATGTAATGAAAAGCTGGCTAAAAAACCCAGAAATATTCATCAAGACTTGATGATCAGCGAAGATGAATCAGAAGAATAACCAGTATTACAGGATTCATCAGATTCAGATTGTGAATTTGAAGACTTAATTATTCAAGAGGACGATTTACATAATGATTTTAATGGAGATCCTGGTGAAAGGAGCTTCGTCTTAGTTAAATTTACTATTGCTAAAAAGTCTGATATGTACTATGTTGGGAAGGTATTTAGTTTTGATAATGTAAGACCAGAGATTACCATTAGTTTTCTGCGTAAAAATTGTATTTTTTTATCATCCTGATATTTCTACGGTAGCTCTAAATGATGTTAGATTGACACTTCCCCAGCCAAGGTATTCAGGCACAACAAAAAGACAACACTGCCATTACAAATTTCCGGTTCAATTTGATTGTATTAACATTCATTGATTTTTTGTCTTTTTTTATTACCTTCATTAATTTGTTATAATATTTTAATACTTATTTCTCTTCATTTTTACTTTGATTACATTATTTTTATATTACCTTGAGTGAAATAAATATTTAGGCTAAACATTGTTATACTTTTAGCTGGTTTTATTTTAATAATACCACCATCATGTAAATGGTTCAACTCAAGCCACTACTTGGTTCAATCCTACCCGTACACGGGTAGGAGTGAGCCAGTAGGTGTCTTGCTGTATTTACTCAAATTATAAAGAACTCAAACATATTATCAAATTTGTTTTATTACCATCACATAAACAATAAACGTAGCTAACATAGGGAGCTTACTCTGCTGGTTTATCTTGTTTCCTTTCCCCAGAACAACGGTTTTAAAAAAAAGTGGTTCACTCCTACCCGTGCTCCCCTACATATCTATCTCTCGTGGCGTGACGCACGTGGAAATATTGTAAGGGTTACATTCTGTCATTGAATGCTTCACCCACGAGCATCAGACAAGCCCTCGCAAGAAGCTAGAGAAATCGAGGAAACCATGAAGTTACCTTGAAGAGAATCCTGCAGGACAAAATGAAGGCAGTTGGTACATATATGGCTGGAGTAACATCTAATGGCGGGCCCAAGGTGCATTGAAGCAGGAGTTAAAAATCCACTGTGGAATTCCACAATTATTATTTTTTTGAAGTAGAGAACTGTGTTTTGTACCTGTTATGATGAAGTTATAATCATTTGAAATATTTGGAGACAAATAAAATGAAAAGAAGAAACTCAGTGATCATAATTTTGTAATTTGGTTTGATTGATCAATAACAGATTAGGTAGGTACTTTAGATTCGGAATTTTTCCAATATGTCACACAACACAGCATCTTAAGAAGCTCCACTGGCTGAAATGTCCATAAATGATACAATATAAGCTCTGCTGGACGGTCTTTAAGGCATTGGATGGAATGGCACCAGCTTATATATCTGAACTCTGCATCGACGAGAACCTGAATGACAGATAGTCTACATTGCAATGAGCTAAGTCTTCCGCGATCGGTAGATTGACTGTGCCAAAACTCTGTCTTAGCACAAACTTTGGCGATTGAGACTTTGCGGTGGCCGGCTTTTCAGCCTAGAACAATCTTCCAGCAGACCTCAAGTGCATTGAGAATCAGTCAAAGTTTAGATCGAGACACAAAACGCACCTTTTCAAATTATCCTTTCCTGATAAGAAGGGTTGATCGACTACGCTAGGTGCAGAGTTAAATGTTTGGAATGAATGCACAAAGCGATTAATGTAGTTTTTTATTATTATTATTTTAGATTAAGGTAGAAAGATCCGCCCCAGCTATTGGTTGATTATGACTGTGTCGCTCTAGAATTATGAAGATATGCAAACTCTTTAACCGGTTCTTGGAATATGAATATACGCAATTCGACTGGAGGAGAGCCGTATCCACCCATGCCTCCGAATAAGGGAAAGGTTTGAGGAAACCACAGATTGTTAGTATTTTGAATGTCGTTGGTAAAATCTATTGCAGAATTTTAATAGAAGGAATAAAAACGACCTCGAGTTTAGGATGTGCAATATATCCTTATGGATGAATCAAACTTTTCCATTCGAACTCTGAAAGATAAGTTTTTGCTTAAAAAACTGTTAACTGATTTGAAGGTACCCAAGGAAAATCTTGTCCGAATAGATTATACAATAAATACAAAATGCCGACAAAATAATGAAAGGATCATTAAGATGGTTTGGATATATGGAAAGAATGAATGAAGAAAGAATGGTAAAAAAATTATATTATATGTTAACGATGTAAATGGAACCAGAAATAGAGGAAGACCGAGGAAAACGTGGCACGATCAAATAAATCAAATATTGAATGTCGGCCATGTGAGGAGTCAGAGAAATCGACGCGCGTGCATGACACGATGTATGAATGTTGATGAAGCGAGAGAAATATGTCAGGAAAGGAAAGTTTGGCAGCCAGAATGAAAGCGTTATGCATACATTAATGAAAGGTTCATTGAGATGGTTTGGACACAAGTTAAGAAAGTATAAAAAAGGAAAGTTAGAGAAAGTACATGTTAACGTGGCACGATCAAATCAATTAAATTGTTAATGTGGACCACACGAAGAGTCGTAAAAATCGATGTAGCTACCTATGTGCTTAACACGATTAGTGAATGTATGGGATTCGAGAGAAGTGTGACAGGAAAAAAATTTGGTCCATCTCTACCGCCTACCCCCATACAGGATTTATTTTTATTGATTCAAATATATTTTCGAACTTCATTGTAATTGATAGATCACGTCCCTCACTTCTCGCGAAGAAACTGTATAGAGGTAGAAGCCTATGTTCGGCCCTGCACCGAGTGGCCTGTACAGAGGTGGCTACAGCGCACCGGTAGTTGTCGCTTCGTCGCCCCGCGATGTAATTAGCGGACAATTTCCTCTGCACAATGGTCAATTAGACCTAGAAATTGCAGAACGTTTATCCTATTCACTGGTATGGGATTATCACCTTTGGCCACGAAGCGAATCTAATATTTCTCTGTCCAATCCATCCGATAACAATATGTTCTGCGATGTGCTTATAAGGATCTAAATTAGCAATTATATTCTATGCCATTGTATTGTTAATTAGTTACATCTCTTTATATTCCTACCTTAGAGCGAACATATATTAGTATCTAGAAAAAACATATTATAACATATTATACCTATGTATTATTGAAAGGCGGCCATGTTCAAAGTATGTGCGTGTCACGGTGTATGAATGTAGAAGAGGCACGATAGTTATGCCAGGACAGAACAGTATAGTGGTCCATCCTCTCAGCCTATCCCGTCTGGAAACGATGTGATGGTAAGTTAGTTACTTAAAATTTTATGTTAATAACGTCATCAATATCTTAATCATGTACCTTAGGGTGTCTCTTATTTTTCAAAGTTTTAATTTTACAATGCATAGGCTATTATTTTATTCATTTGGGCCTAAAACATCCAAAAACAATTTTTTTCCATATTCGAAACAGTGGAACCCGCGCCGACTTGCGCGCAAAGATGTCCCATACAAATTGCGTCACAGGAGCGGCGCGTTGTCGTTGTTATTATCATTTAGTCTTGGCTTGTCTGGTAATAAGCACGGATTGTTTTCTATTTTGAAGATGTCAGTAAAACTAAAAAGCAATTAAAAAAGTATTTTCTTGGTTGGTGAAGTAAATCACCAAAAAACAGGTGTAAACTATCATCAAATCTACAAGTTCTCGCAGTTCTATTTTTCAACATAAATGAAGTTAATTTGACTGTTAATGAAAGCGCGAATCTTGTCATTCTGGAGTGCAATAGATTCCGAAAAAAGACTAGAATACCTACCAGAGCTGTTCTTAATTATGCTAAGAAGTTAAAGGATTTTTATCAGGTCTGACGAGAACTGCTAAAAATAGCAAGAAGATTCAGGACTTACATAGGCGCCGCGAAGAGAACTTTCAACTTGAATACGATAAAATATTCGGTATTGCACACGCCGATGCTCTTAAATGTGCTGTGATATGACAGCATATTATACAGGATGCTTGAACGAAGCCTGTGTGCAAAAACTAGAAGGAGATTTGTTACTTTTTGCTTGCCGCCATCATATATACGAACTGATACTCAAAAGTGCGTTTAAATCGCAAAATCGATTGTACGAGATGATTACAGCGAACTCATTGAGCTTGCTATTGTTTTTCTGGGTGGAGGCAATGAAAATAAAATAAAAATCTAACCTGCTGGCCCAATGCATCAAGCACGATGGATGGTGAGAGCTATTTACTTCTTAAAAATACGGTTGCTGCAGTCCCAGTTCAAAATGTGCGCTAAGGACAAACAAGCTTTACGAGATGTTTGTTTATTTATTGTGGCAGTTTATGTAAAGCCCTGGTTTGAATGTAGTTTGGCGATAAAAGCTCCGAATCAAGATTTTTGTTTTTTAAAGACCTTAAAAGATTACGAAGAAGTTGACAATTTCCCATGCGGCTTTAAACAAGTTCAGTCAACATTTGTGGTACTTGTCAGAGGAAATAGGGGTCCTTTTAATTTTTTATGACAACGTTGATGAGAAGACCAAAGGAAACATTATAGAAAACATACAAATAGAAAATTTTGTGATTCGGGAAAGAGAAGAGAGATTCCATCGAAGGAACAGATGTCTGGCTCTCTATATGGTATATAAGTAGTGTTTAATCTGGTATTTAATTTTGAAATTATTTGTTTTATTTATAGGTACCACAAGTATTGGTTATCTTGTTTTATGTTAATCTTTGAGTGATTTTGTTTTTGTCAAGAGTAAAGATTTATTTTCACGACTGAAACTTGATAGTAGTTTCCTTCAATAAATTGTATCTTCATAGAAAGACAGCGGGGCGTTTGTGGAAGCTAAAAAGAAGGTTACTAGCTCAAAAGCAGTTAAAAACACAGCTGAAAGAGCTGTTAATCTAATGACAGACTTTCATGGTTTGACTACTGCAGATGAAGAACATAAACAGTTCATATTATGCTGTGTGCAAGAACATAGAAAAATTTACCAAGTCCTTTTACCCAGTCCCAGTTTACCCTGTAAAAAAGAGACTTTGAAGAGGAAATATCCAAGTAAATAAATATAAATTTGGGTCTTTTTTGATAATTACAAGAAAAACATTATATAAATATATGTTTTCATCATTATTTATCTAACATAATGGTTTTAAGTGATCATCTACAACTACATATAAGAGACACTTAAAATAGTTATTTTCTAAAACTTTGAGGGCAAGTCGGCACGGATTAGAATTAACGTAGGAAGTTGAAATTCTGTATTTGGGTAACTAGTAGACTATGAAACACAATTAGGGGGTATGCGTTTCAATAATCCAATTTTTTTTTTTTGCCAATATAAGGGACACCCTAATGTACCTACATATTATATCTTGAACCAAGAAATTGTGATGAAAGTAAAATATTGTATGATATTTGGATCCATAGCATTCAATTGGATTGACGCAATATCTAGATGGAAGCCATCAAACATACAAACAAACTCACATATATCCGAAATTAAATTTCTTTGGACTCATTTCGTAAAGCGACGACACCTAATCGATCATTCTTCAATTTCAACAGCTAACAATGATATTGTTCCAAAAACTCCATAGAGCTTCTTGGTGTTTATTTTGATGCAATTCTGTCACTATTAACAACATACTTGTAGTTAGCGCTAGTTTCTTCCATCTAAGGCTATTAAAATTCGTTGAAAAGTACGCTTTCAAAACTATTGTAAATTCTTTTGTTGTGTTACGACGAACCTGTAATGGAATTTATGAAAACGTTACAAAACTAACTCTAATTTGGGCTCAATGCAGCGGCAAGACTTATTAAAGATATTCGAAAAACTGATAATTAACACATTTCAAATAACTCAAATGGCCTTAATAGACTGTGCTGGACAGTCTATAAAGCGCTATATGGGATGGTACCAAGTTATAGATTAGAATTTCGTATTTTGGACAAGTCCAGTAAAATCCACACATCATTCGGCAATCTCCTCCGTAATAGGTAAAATATATTCGTTGAGCCGAAGCGTTACTCTAGTAATAATGGGAATTGAAACTTTGCAGTAGCTGGCTCATCAGTTTGGAACAATCTCCCATTGGCTTTTCCTCTTTTTCTTTTTTTTATGGTTTGTCATTTGGGATGGGCTCCTTTTGTATACAGATGATGTGCTCTTAGATTCTTGCTTATCTCCTCTCAGAAATCTAAGTATTGGTGTACTCGTATGTTAGGACGATTGTCTACGGATATTTTCAGATCAGCTCCTAAATCTTGTCAGGCAACTGGATGGCTTAACTATCATTTGGAAATCTTCTTCTTCTAAATGTAAATGGCAATATAATCTTATACATGTATCGTGGGCATCTTACTACGTGGGATATAAGGCCATATTACTATTGTGGAATTCGTGGGATAAAAGGCCATATTACTATAAATCATTGCGAATCAAAAAATATCTTTGGTCAAACTTACGGCGTTAAACAATGGAATTCCATAATGATGATTTATTTCATGAATTAAAAAAGTGTGTTTTAGTTTATTTTTCTCAACAATTTCCGAAGGTTTTATACCTTTATATAATTGGTGAATTTAAATTAACCTTTTTTTTAACAGAATATATAAACCAAAGGCATGTAAAAATAAAATTAGACATATGCAGAGACATAAAAATAACAGAGCATAAGTAGTTGATATTTTATGTTTAAATATTGTATTTTAACTAGCTTTTTAGGGTGATTTATTACTTTTCTTCTAAGTTTCTTTTTCTTTAGCCTATTCCTAGACAAAAGCCTCTTCTATTCGCTTCCACGCCACACTGGCTTGTGCAGACTGCATTCAGGTTATTCCGACATGTCTGTTCAGGGCATTCTTCCACCGTAGTTGCGGTCGCCCTGCACTTCTTTTTGCCGTCCACGGCCCAGTCTTCTCGTCCATTTTTCGTCTGAATTTCTGACTACGTGACCAGCCCATTGCCACTTTAAAGTCGCTACCCGGTGGACAATGTCAGTGACCTTTGTTTTTTCTCTGATCGTATCGTTTCTGACTTTGTCTCTTAGGCTTATTCCTAACATGGCTCTTTGGGTCATTCGTAATTTCTCGGCACTATGTTTGGAGAATGTTGTGGTTTCGAGGCCATAAATAGCAACTGGCAGCACATACTTACTTCTTATACTTTGTTTAAAATGTTTTTGATGACGTCGTCGTGATATACCTTTGAACCATATCGCTGAAAATTGACTAATTAAGAAGAAACAGTGTCATAAAAAATCGTTATTAAAACATAGCCTTTTCGCTGTTATATGATGTAATATGAGTTTATTTAAATTAATAATTAGGCTAATTTGTATAGCGCCGTTTTCGTGAATAACTCACCTCAAGGGCGTTTTATTGCAGTTTTCCTTAACAATATTCAATATTCAATACCGGCTTCGAAATCCGTTGGGATAAATTATCTAATATAAGTGAGTGGAAAAAACTGTGTTTTGATTAAACTAGATTCAGAATATTTAGCGGATAATTTGCGTACCTATAGTAACTAAATCAATCAAATGTTTTCAAAATCTCAAAAAACGGAATACGATTATTGGTACGGTGGATCATAGAATCACAAGGAGTTTATTATGGTCTTATGTGCTCACCTCTAAAGAATGTGACGTGATAGTTAGATAAATAATTATTGACTTAAAATTTTCATATTCATTTATGTTTGCTTAGGGCGTCATAGATACTACCACGATATGAGTAGGTAATTAATTGCATGTGTCCAAAATCAGAACTAGACATCGCTGAGACTAGACGGCATAGATGTTTAATGTTAGTTAGACTCATGTTAGTTTGCGATAGTAATATGATTACAGTAACTACTGGCGCCCTCACCACACGCAATTATACTGTTGTGTGTGTGTTCGTTAATTTGATATCTACTTGAGTCAAGATGGATGGCTCGAAGAAAGCAATTAAAATAATTTAATTACATATACATTAGATCTCTTGAAATCGCAATACATTACATCTGAAGTTGACGCATCTGAATTACTCGTATATTATTAGAAGATAATGCAGAAAACACTATGAAATAATTATGATAAAACACGTTGTTGAAAATGTAGGTACATTGCAACATCAACAAACCATTACGCCTTTTCCTCTAAGAGGTAGGCACAGAGAATGGACCGCCACACTAATCGATCCTGACACTCTTCTCTACCTTCCTTCACATTCATACAGAGAGTCATACATGCTCGGCGATTCTTCCGATTTATTTATTAATTGGATCATGCTAAGTTTTCCCCGGTCTCCTACGACTCCTTAGGTACTCCATTCACACTGCTAACGTATACTTTCTTAACCATTCTTCCTTCATCCAAACCAACGCTGTGGGCATTTCATAATTTTGTTCATAAAAATTTATTCCGCTCTAGATTCCTTTCTGATATCAGTCGGTCATCGTTTTACCACACGTATGTCTAAGGGATCTTTTCTTTACCGCATTTATTCTGCTCTCATCTTTCTTCTGCTTGTTCCATGCTTCACTTCCATACATCAGTGTTGATACTAAAACTCCATTGTGAACGTCCATTTTTGGTTTCATTTATACATTTTTGTTTCCAATAACAGTTTTTAAAGGTCCATTCATTTTGTTACCCGCACCAACCCTTCTTCCGACATCATTGTCCGTTCGGGCATTCACTGTGAACATGCTACCTAATGTACATTAATCATGTGAATAAAGTTGGACATCATGGATTTTCAATAAATATTTGGCAGGAACATCTAAATGAAATTAGAAACATCGGCTATAGGTATGTATCTTACGGGTTTAAAACATATGTATATGACACCTTATACAAATGTGGGGGAGGCAATATAAATATTTCACGAAAGAAAATTATTTCCGTCCGCCCCATAGGTTCTTTTCTGTTTTATGTAGATCTCCTGTTTCCTAATATTGTTTTTTTTTTGTAAATTCATATTTAACTATAGGTACATTTGTTTTTTGAAGCTGACATAGAGCTACTCACAATCTTTAAAATAAAATGTGTTTTAAGTTTCACAGTTATATGTTTATTCATTTAAACGGAATAAAATACAAATCCAACATGAACTAAAAAAACCTGAAAATAAAATCCATCCAAATCTTTAAAATAAAATGTGTTTTAAGTTTCACAGTTATATGTTTATTCATTTAAACGGAATAAAATAAAAATCCAACATGAAATAAAAAAAACCCAATGTTTTAATGAGAGACAATTTTATGAAATATACATATAATTAGGTCGTTTATGTCTTTTATAAGAAAGTATTACGTACGTACCTGGATAGGAACTATCTGTGAGGTAGATTATTACATTTGCGGAAAGCAAAAATTTTGGTGACGGCCTGCCTAAACGGGATCTACTCACGTGGACCCCCATTTAAATCTCATGAACCCTCAATTTTTTTTCATAGGCGTGAACCCCTTGCAAGTCGGAATCGACCCTTGGGGTCTACATAGGTGGGATATAATTCACTTTGGGAATGACTGGTCCACCCTGTCCATCGAAACGGCGTGTTGGTTTGCTAGTTAAAATTTCGTTATGCTTCTGAATTACGTGCATTTAATGTACCTCCTCGCTTGTGCAGTAAGTACTTTAAAATATATTTATAATCATAATTGGATTCTTAATTCAAATTACATAATGATCAAGCTGTGCCGTCTAGATTCTAGAACAATAGATTTAAAATTCAGGCATAATTATAGTAATTATTCCTTGCTTGTTGATCGGAACGGTTTTTATAGTTAAATTGTTTACGAATGATTATTATTCTTTGTGGAAAGCCGCCATTGATGCGATAGTCAATATTGTGTAATTGGAGGGCAATTAGTCCTCTCGCCCCCGGGTGAGGTGCGCCTTATTCAGTAGGTATCTACCTAACTTGTTTGGGGTTGCTTCGAAAACACGGAATTGGGTCAAACTTTTCATTCGTTACCAGGGGCAGTTTGTTTCAATAATTTCATACTTCTAGCAGTAGCGGTAGCTGATGTTTTGTAAACATGAAGTGAAATCTTTTTATCTTTATATGTATGTATAATTCTTCTGTACGGGCGTATGTAGTTGAACTCCTCCTGAACGTCTGAACCGATTTTGATGATATACCTATATATTGGTTTTGGGCCATTAAATAATGTTATATTTGTGTCCCTTTCATTTGAGATATAATAGAGGAGTTGATGTATATTATTTTATAATTGGCTGCCGCGGGAAGAAGAAAAAAATATTACCTGGATGTTATGATATTTAAACTAATGTTAAATAGTCCATTAGTTATGATATCATAATTTTTTATTCACTTTTTGAGTGTCACGATAGCTGTTACGCCAACCGACGTTGGCATCATCAGGTGTTTACAAACAGCGACATTCAAATATTGAATAATATTTGTTGTGATATTATAACAGTGTTGTTAATTTTGACAGTTAATAAACTAATGTAAGTTAATTATAAATTTACAAATAAATATTGCGCGTAAAAAAAAGTTTATATAAAGCCCGTACCTAATCATAAGATACATACTGAGTTGATAATGCCATAACAAGATGAATTTTATACTGAAAATGTACAAAAAGTAAAAAAACGGGATTTGATTTATTTTGTACCTTAAAAAAATCAGCATTTTCAATGATTACCTAATATTAAAGAATAATATTTTTTTGTAAATATCTTGGTAGAAATTCATTTTAAATAATGAAAATAATAATAAAAATAACAAATATAAAATGAGAATAAGCCACTCTAGTAATTCTTCTTTAATTATATTATATATTAAACAAACTAACCCAACACACAATAAATTTACATTATATACTCGTAGATCATTAAAAAAAAATGTCATCTATGTAAGTGCTTTTTAATCACATAGAAAACAACAACACTTACAACTTAATAACAGTAAAAAAAATTAACTACCACCACTACCATTAATTATATAAACTAAATAAATTTTGATGGAGGTACCAGAAGATGGCAGTAAGCTGCCGAAACCGGTCGACTTTAAATACAAGTGGAAGCACACTAAATGTATAATAATAAAGACATTTTGTATGTATAATCGTATATTTTTTGTCTTCATTATTTAATACTAAAGAAATGAAAATTCTATTACTTCTAATACAACAATTCCTTTAAGGTTGACGATCTAGGTTATTACCGCGATTAGGAAATTAGACTATTCGAAGTTGTCAGCAGACGAGAAAATCAATAGTGATGTCGTCCAAGTGATGTATTCCTTCAATTGTTTTCCTTCACAATTTAGTTTCGTCTTATATCTAATACTCTAACTAACTAACCTTCACGGCGTCTCCCCGGACGCACTGTTGTTTTCTGACATACTTCTCTAGCTTCCTCAACATTCGTGTTACGCACGCACGTTGATTTCTACGACTCCTTACGTGGCTGAAATTTAATATTTGATTGATTTGATCGTGTCACGTTTCCTCGGTTAACCATTATTTATAGTTCCATTTACGCCATTTACTTATAATTTCTTTACCATTCTTAGTCATTCATTTTATCCATGTGTCTAAATCATGTAATACGTCTCTTTATTATAAAATATAAATGTTATAAAATTAAACGCCCTAAAAGACAGAATAGCCGATCAGAAACACATAAGCGCTTTTTCTTGTATAAAAGTGAAATGAACTCATTGTTTCGTTTAAATGTTTGTGAAAACAGGATTGTAAGATTTCTGCAGCTGTTTGAAGTGAATGCAATTGTAAGATAATATTGTAATAAATTCACGCACCGCCGCTGTGTGCAAATATCTTCACCTACATATGTGGGTAATTTAATTAATGTATAAGTAGCTATCGCGTATAATTAGTAATTAAAAAATGAACATTATTTCCACATAGGTAGGTACTCCTTGATATGTAGCGACTGAATTTATTATCTTTCGTAATGCACCTAGAAGTAGAATGATACATTTTTGTAAGTTATAGGAATGTATAAAACATAAAATGTTTGCATAATATGTATGTATTACCATAAGACGCACTTTTTTATTATTATCGAAGCACTTTTTTATACTTATCGCCCAAAACAATAAAAAAAAATTAATGTAAATTTAGGGGTGCGTCTTATAATCCGATGCATCTTATCGTCCAAAACGTTTTTTTCCACTAAAATTTAAAGATAAAATTTGGGGTGCGTTTTATCGTCCGCAATATACGATAATTGTTTCTTGAACAATTATGTAAAACTATATTTCAAATATTCAAAATTGATAAAAATATCCGAGATTTAGAAGCTTTACTGTATTTTATGGAAATGACATGATTCGCTTTGCTTGAGCGTCATACGATTGCGACGTTGGAAACATTTGATAACGCCTTAGCAAGGTTTAAAATGTCACTCTCATAAAATATAATAATAAACCTAGAAAACAGACGTTTTTATGTTGAATCCAAATAACGTAAGCGTATACAAAAGAATGACAATATTTCAAAAAAATGTATTTTAATAGAGAGACATTTGATACCTGTTCAAAAACCGTAATAAGGTATCCCACTATTTAACATTATATTATATTGAATATACTTTATTTGTTATTTATTATAGTAGTATACGTTATTAGAAAGTATACGTTAATGATGTAAATATAGTACGGAGTCGAGGCAGACCGAGGAAAACATGGCATGACCAAATTAATCAAATTTTAAAGGTTGGTCATGTTAGAAGTCGGCAGAATCAACGTGCGTGTATGACTCGCTGTATGAATGTGGAGGAAGCTAGAGAGGTGTGCCAGGATAGAGTATACCCCTGGATAAGTAGATACCCCTACGGGGAAACGGCGTGATGGTTTGTTGTTGTTGTTGTTTATTAGACTGCACTATTGACATTTGTTAAAACGAGTTCATCACTATGCAAACGATTTCAAATCTCTCTTAAACCTATCTTTCCTTAAGTCTCCTTAACCCTTAACGTACCGTGTTCAAAACAAAACGCTCGCTCCCATGTGGTCAATTCAGTTTACCGCTAACTTTATCTAAATATCAAGCATATGACTCGATGAATCAAAATTTAATTTATGTCTTCTTGTAGGGAATTTCATTAGGAATAGATCGATATCTATAACATACATGGATTAATTGAAAAACATATCATTATTAATTTTTTTCTGGAACCATGCGATTTCTGATATGGAATGCGTCACAGCATACGAGCAACTGACACCAAGTATAAACTTGTCTCCGCGCCGCTTGCCGCGCCGCGGCCGGCGGGGCGAGACCTTACGAGATTTTACGTATGATAAAGGCACCTAGGCAAAATGTATAGTACGTTCAAGACAACGAGTACGTATTAATATTTGTCCCTTTTGGTAAAGTGTTAATATTTTCACAGTTCTGATATTATTAAGTTGCGTGCTGCGTTTCCGTCCACAGTCGGTATTATTACGTACCTATTGAAAAGGCCAAACATATAATTTATAATACGTTCAAAACAGCGAGTAAGTATTTGTCACTTTTGATAAAGTTGTAAATATTAGCAAAACAAATTCTACCTTAACACGAATGAAGGTGAGGGCAGTCTTAGAAAATATTTTTTTTCGGGATGAAGGAAGTAATTTTTTGCTTTTTTTTTTATTACGAAATATTGAGAACACTTTAATGGAGGATTACATTTTTTTTTATAATATTAGGGTCCATAGGTTTTAAGAAAATCAACTTTAAATTGGCAGTGGAAACTCAATTGACCACATGCCAACGCGACGGTTAATCTCAAATGCTGGTATAAAAAAGGAATGTAGAGCGGAAAGAGGTATTGTGAACAAAATAATGAAAGGATCGCTGCGTTGGTTCGGACATATGGAGCGCATGATGGATAAAGAATGGTTATAAAAGTATACGCTAACGCTGTAAATGGAGTACGGAGTCGAGGTGCACCGAGGAAAACACGGCATGACCAGATTGATCAAATTTTAAAAGTTGGTCATGTTAGAAGTCGGAAGAATCGACGTGCGTGTATGACTCGTTGCATGAATGTAGAGGAAACTAGAGAGGTATGTCAGGATATATTAGTGTAGCGATCCTTTCTCTCTGCCTACCCTTGCAGGGAAACGGCGTATTGGTTTGTTGTTGTTTTCCTTAATTTATCGTTAGAAAACCACTGTGCACTGCTAAAAGCTAAGACAGCACTAGGCTGAAAGTAAATGGTGTTCTTTCCTAAGGCTTGTCGATGGATCTTCTTCAGGATGTAGTACGTGAACTGTCCATCCCGCAAACTATCCACCATGGCTCGCCATGCGCTCCTGTCACCGGTCAGTCTTCAGGCTGCAGCCATTAAGAGGTCCGTTACCGCCATCGAATCAGTGGTTGCATTACCTTAACTTTGCCCATTATTATGACCTTTTCAAGGTTATTCTGATCCATTCCTACTCAGTTCAAGGGAATGAGTAATGAGTTGTTATAACTAAAAGATAATTATAAGAAACCATATATTGACTTCCAGCAAGTATTTCAAATATGAAATCATTAGGGCGACACTCTTTCTATAATAGTAGAATATTTTAATACCGCTTCAATGTCACTAAAAATGTCGGCATTCTAGGCCGTGGCAATTGTTAAATATTCTTTTCTGTCGTCATCACCAATGGCAGGTTGGTTTTGCGTGGCGGTATTTTAATGGGAAAACATATGTAGGCGTTGTCACAGATTATTATTTGAAACAATTGACCTGTTCGCTCCATAACGTAGAGGTTCGCAATAATAGGAAGGAAGAGCACTTTATAAATATAAATAAAGTGTAGTTGACAATCCTTCTCTCCCAGTTTTAATGTCACGTAATATAGCACGGATACATCAATTTATATGGGTATTCCAAAATTAAAGCAAGATTGGAATTTGCTGCCTTTTGTGCAGTAAATTGTTGGCAACACTAAAAAAAACAATTTGGTAGATTACAGTATAGGATTAGTAAAAATGGAGCGTTACACGATACAGTTAATACGAGAATGAGCAAATATGAGATGGATGATTTAAGTGTAGATGAAAAGTGGAACCATCTGAAAGAAAGTTTATATGAAGGAGCTAAAGAAGTATGCGGGACGTGTAAGACAGGAAGAATGAATGGTGACGTTTGGTGGAACGAGGACGTAAAAAACAGCGTTATAGAAAAAAAGGATGTGTGGAAGAATTTGCTTGCAGTGGATAGGGGCGATAGTGAAAAATATATGAGAGTGAAAGAAATATATAAGGTTTGTAAGAATAATGTGAAAGTGAGAGTAAAAGAGTGCAAAGAAAAGATGAAAATAGAAGAGGGAGAAAAAATCACCCACCACTTCCAGGAGAATATAAAAATGTTCTGGAAGGAGGTTAAAAAATCTCGGAACTCCTCGGAAAGCGGATGTGTGAAAGCAATTCTGGGAGAAGACGGAAGAATGCTGACAGATGATAAGAGTGTACAAGAAAGCTGGATGAACTATTTTAAAGAAATGTATGGCAGTAACGTAGCAGCTGATATGGATGCCAGAGAAAATGTAAGTGCTGTGAACACAAATGAAGTAAGTAGTACAGAAGAGATAAGCATGAATGAGATGAAGAATGCATTGAAAATGATGAAAGGTGGAAAAGCAGTTGGATATGATTGCGTTGCAATAGAGTTTGTCAAGAGTGGTGGCCAGGTGGTTCTTGCATGGCTTTGCGGACTCCTTAACCAATGTTTGGAGGAGGGGTATACTCCGCTGGACTGGAGAAGAGCAGTTATCATGCCTCTTTACAAGGGTAAGGGAGCCCGTGTAGACTGTGGGAGCCACAGGGCCATCAGTCTGCTGAGCTCCGTTGGTAAACTATACGGCAGGATACTGATAGAAAGAGTGAGGAAAGTGACATCTGGAAAGATTTGGGATGTACAAGGAGCCTTTATGAGTGGACGTGGATGCATGGACCAGATTTTCGCACTCCGCAGTCTAACAGAGAAGGTATTGGCCAAGGACCGAAAACTTTTCTGTGCGTTTGTGGATCTGCAGAAAGCGTATGACCGAGTTGATAGGAAAAAACTTTGGAAGGTCTTGGCCGAGTATGGAGTGGGCACAAAACTGATACGCGCGGTCGCATCCCTCTATGAGGGAAGCACCGCTTGTGTCAGGGTTAATGGGGCTGTCACATCTTGGTTTGACATCACCAAAGGTGTCAAACAGGGTTGTGTGATGTCCCCGTGGTTGTTCAATCTATACTTGGACAAGTGTATGAAAGAACTTGAAGGCATAGACGCCATGTTTGTTATATGCAGACGATGCTGTGTTAATCGCTGACAGTAAAGACAATTTGCAAGTCTTAGTGGCAAGGATGTATGAGGCATGCAAAAAGAGTGACTTGGTGATGAATGTGTCTAAATCTAAAGTGATGGTTTTCGAGAAAGAAGAATGTATGACGATTTGTGATATAAGTGCGATGGGCGAGAAATTGGAGCAAGTTACTGAATTTACGTATCTGGGAAGCATGTTTACAAGAGACGGAAAAATGGAGAAAGACATCGAAAGGAGGGTTGGTGCTGGGAATAAAATAAATGGCGCACTCAAAGTCATTACTGCAAATAGAAATATATCCACAGAAGCAAAGATGGCAGTACACAATGGAGTTCTAGTGCCAACCCTCATGTATGGAAGTGAAGCTTGGAGCTGGCAAAAGAAGGATGAAAGCAGGATAAACGCCGTAGAAATGAGATCACTAAGAAGAATGTGCGGAAAACGTTGTATGATAGAATACCGAACGATGAAATAAGAAAGAAATGTAAGGCAGATGACTGCATCATGAATAAAATTAAGAAAGGATCCCTGAGATGGTTCGGACATATGGAACGAATGGATGAGAGTAGAATGGTTAAAAAGTTGTACACAAGCAGTGTGAGTGGGAAAAGAAGCCGAGGACGACCGAGGAAAACATGGCATGACCAAATTAACCAATTACTAAAAGGCGGCCAAATTCGAAGTCGGAATAATCGACGTGCGTGCATGGTGCGATGTATGAATGTGGAGGAAGCCCGAGAGGTGTGCCAGGACAGGCCAGTGTGGCGATCCATCCTCTCTGCCTACCCCTCCGGGGAAATGGCGTGATGGTTAGTTAATTAGTTAGTTACACGATACAACAACGTGTTTTCATTATTGAACAATATCTAAAAAATAATGAAAGTTTGGCGGCCGCAGTTCGAAAATTTCATACAATGTATGGTCGGAATAGTGTTTTAACTTCGTCAACTGTGAAGAGATTAATTGAAAAATTCAGGGAGACTGGATCAGTTGGAGACGCTAAACACACTGGTCGTCCAAAACAAGCCAAAACCAAGCTTTTTTGAAAATGAGGGTAGTCAAACAGTGACTGTTACTGGTGCTAAATATCGCGACACGATAACACAGTTCTTTCTACCGTAAATGGATGATATTGATGTGGCCAATATGTGGTTTCAACAAGACGGTGCCACATGCCACAATTCAAATCTTGCTTTAATTTTGGGATATCCTTTATATAATTAATGTTTTTAATTGAAATTTCTTGGTTGAAGTTAATTTTAAATAATGAAAACCAAAAAAAATATATACAAAATTTCTTTATTATTATGTATTTAGTGTGCTTCCACTTGTGTTTATGTTCGACCGGTTTCGGCAGCTTGCTGCCATCTTCTGGTCAACCGGTCACCAGAAGATGGCAGCAAGCTGTCAACTGGTCGAACATAAACACAAGTGAAAGCACAATAAATACATAATAATAAAGAAATTTTGTGTACATATTTTTTTGTTTTCATTATCCTTTATATAGTTTTTTTCCAAATTCATTCGTGGTAGATGTTGCAAGAAAAAGAAGAAATAGTTATTAACATGATATTGTCCCGCTTTACCATATGTAGTGTGCGTGTGACATTCTTACTGAGATACCAGTCGGCTGTAATAAGGAGAGAAACAGCACCATAGCAATAGTATGCACAAACTTCACAAGCTGGTCGAGAGTATAGGAGGGCACAATTCTTCCTAAAAACACAAAGGCGCCTTGAAGTTTTTTCCAGTAATCAATTGCCCAATTTGCTCCGCCGGCTAATTCTATATTCCGATGCGGACCCCCATCAAACTTTGACGAATTTCGATTGAATTCGTGAATAATAAAGTTCGGCCATAATTTCACGGGCTATTTTTCGCAAATTACGGAGACGCCAGAGTCCATTGCAAATTGGGAGATCCATTGCGGACCGCCCCTCGGTGTCCAGCCGGGGTACACAGAGCGGCTACACTTAACTTGTCAAACTTAAATACAAAGTCAAACCGCCCGCCGCGCCTCGCCGCGGTGCAACTCTGCGATATTCGCCTTCAATGCGGAGAATCCGTTAATTGCTTAATTAGGATTCATATTTTTTCATGTTTTTGTGATCGACGTTTCCTTTCGAATAAATAAGTATTCAGTACATTCTTCTTCTCAAGCTCCAAGTATTCAGCAGTAGCGTAAAAAGCGTACTATTGTACGGATGTGAGACTTGGAAGTCTACCGCAGACGTTATTGGTAAACTTCAGGTATTATAAATAGGTGCCTTTGCTCAATATTCAAAATCTATTGGCCCCAACCAGTGTCAAATGCCGTTCTCTGGATCATAGCAGGCGAAAAACCAATTAGAGAACAAGTCGCTAGACGCAAATGGCAGTGGATCGGTCACACTCTGAGACGGAACCCAGCCTGCAATGCTCAGGGTGCACTAGACTGGTCCCCTGTGGGGGAAAAGAGAAAGCGAGGCAGCCACCTGGAGAAGAACCCTGCAGGAACAGGTTAAGGCAGCAGGCCTCACTTGGGATGATGTTAGGCATCAGGCATGCGATAGAGTCGGGTGGAGAAGATTCCTTGAGGCCCTATGCACCACGGAGGTGTGACAGGACAAAAAGAAGAAGAAGAAGACATTCTTCTTCGCCTTCAAGTGCCCTGTCGGGTCCCTCCTAACGTTGGCGATCACCTCGGCAAACCTGTCCCTGTCCTGCGCCGCTCGGAACACCTCCTCCACACTTCGGATGCTGGTCCACTCCCTCACGTTTCGCAGCCAGGACATCTGTCTCCTTCCGGGCCCTCGGCGTTCCTCAATTTTCCCCTCCAATATCAATTAGAGAAGGTGGTACTTTTCCCCACGCAGTATATGACCCAGATGTGAGATCTTTCGAACCTTGATAGTTGATAACAGTTCCCTGTCAGCTCTAGCTCACCTTAGGACTTCAGTATTTGTAACCATGTCTGTCCAGGGAACTCTGAGCATTCGGCGATGGAGCCACATTTCAAATGCTTCCAGTCTGTTCATTGAGTTAACTTTCAAGGTCCACGTTTCACATCCGTACAATAAAACAGACCACACATAGCATTTGATCATTCTCTGGCGGAGTTTCAAGTTTACGTTATCATTGCAGAAGAGTGATTTCATTTTATTAAATGTAGCTCTTGCTGCTTCAATTCTGCATTTTATCTCTACATCTGGGTCAAGAGATTGCGTTACGTATAATATTTAAAAAAAACACGTTCTTTCATATGAAGGAAACAAATATCAAGAGGCAAGGCATTATTATAAAAAGTACCTACTCTGCCTCACATTCAGACTTATGTGTTATGAATCTGCTGTACTGTCGTAAAATAAATGAGAAACCATAAGTACTAAACATTATCAATTATTAAAGAATTGTCCATTGTTTTGGCCGAAACACTATGATACCTTAACATTTTAAACTGTAACACACAATTGTATTTTATTTTACGCGACAGCTGTTTCATCAACCTATGTTCACATCATCAGGTGTCTTTGTTCCTATGTTAAATTGAATAATTTAAATTTCAGTTAATTGAATAATTTATCTTAATGAAAGCTTTCAATATCTTGTGTATAATGCAAACATTCACACTGCATTTACTTTTTTTAAGATCCTATTACATGGGACACATTCTTCTAAGAGATCTCATTTTCACCTCATTTATTCTATTTCCTTCCATCTTTTTTTGACAGATATATGCGTGAATTTGGACAAGAAGAAAGAATGATAAAGAATGTATAAGTTGACGATGTGAATGGTCTTAAAAATGAGGAAAACGTGGCACGATCAAATAAATCAAATATAATATTAATTGTTAGTCTGGAGCAAGGAAGGTGCCCCTACGTGTGATGTTATTATAACTGTAACACCCGGCGACCATGGAAATGACACAATGTCGGCTAAACCTTACACCACAATGGTAAGAGTAGAGGAGAGTTGTGTTTCTTTTTGAGGTCATCTCTACAAAACTATCTTGCCATTGACACGACGAAGAACTGAAAATTGTCGAGGTGTCAGAGAAATCGACGTTCGTGCATTACACGATGTATGAATGTTGACGAATCGAGAAAAGAATGTCAGGATGAAGCAGTTTGGTGGTGCATTCTTTCTGTTTACCCTTTCAGAAAGGCGTGATAGTTAGTTAACATTCTACAAAATTAGTTGCAAGAACGTCGTTTGTTACAGCTTCTTTATTGAGATTTTGAATTTATTTAAAACGTTCTATGATAGAATACCGAACGATGAAATAAGAGAGAAATGTAAGGCAGATGACTGCATCATGGATAAAATTAAAAAAGGATCCTTGAGATGGTTTGGACATATGGAACGAATGGAGGAGAGAAGAATGTTAAAAAGTTGTACACAAACAGCGTGAGTGGAAAAAGAAGCCGAGGACGACCGAGGAAAACATGGCATGACCAAATTAATCAATTACTAAAAGGCGGCCACATTCGAAGTCGGAATAATCGACGTGCGTGCATGGTACGATGTATGAATGTAGAGGAAGCCCGAGAGGTATGCCAGGACAGAGCATTGTGGCGATCCATACTCTCTGCCTACCCCTCCGGGGAAATGGCGTGATGGTTAGTTAGTTAGAATTTATTTATATTATTTGTGCAATAGGTAATTTCTTCTATTTCATGCCAAAGTATTGAAAATTTCAAAATAATTATTAATCCTCAGAATCCATTGAGCACGGTATTATAGGTAAGCGGTGGGACGTTTTGGCGCCTTTGCTTGCTTCGTTCTCGGAGCAGCCGCAGGAGCTGTCAATCACGCGCAGTGAATACTTATTAGAGGATCGATGGAGGCTCCGAGCGGACCCTTTGATCCATTATTCCCCGAGAAGGGGTCCACAGTCCGACATAAAAACCAACTAAATGCTGTAAACAACGAAAAAACGATTCGAATTTAAATGTTTTTATAATACTCTGTTCGTTCTTGGAGTATAAAGGGGCAAGGATGGTGCCTCCACGTGTGGTGCTTCTGAAACTACAATGACTGCCGCCCTTGGAAACCATACAATATCAGCTAAACCTTCCATCACAATCGAATAGAAGAAAAACATGATTGATAAAGCCATTTCTATGACACGTAGAAGAAGAAGAAGGCTGTTTACTATTTAAAATTAAGTAAACAGTTGCTAACTAACTCCAACATGCCGCTTCCAGAAGGAGTAGCAGAGAGGATAGATCTTCACACTCTTCCACCATGAAATTTATTTATTTAGCCTTTTTAGCATTTAAGCAGCGTGTTAGGCACGCACGTTTGAGCATAGGTACATAATTCAATTCATTTAATCGTACCGCGTTTTCCATTGTCTTATTCGATTTTGTGCTGCATTAGCATTAGCCATTAGTCGTCCAGTGTTGGGCTTAGGCCACCCTTTCCGACTTCCAAAACTCTCCATCTCTCGCCGTATTGACCTCCTGCGATTCTCTTTGTGTCATCGAACCATAATGTTTGTGGTTTGTCCGGGATTTTGTGGCCGATTTTCGGACGCCACTCCAGGGTGCGTCTGATCCACCGATCATCCACTTCAACGAAGCTGTTTTTAACGCTACATCGACGCCTTTGATGTTAAACCTCCTCCTCTCAATTGCCCGTTAGGTCAATTTCTGTCCTGTTCTATTTATGAGTGTGATTATTTCGAACGCGTATGTCAGTACCTACTAGTAGGACACATATCAAATATATTTTTCAAAAAGTAATTCGCAAAACGATTTGACTTGTGAATTCTTCTTCTTATTCTCCTTATAGACCTTTGGTCTGTTACTGAAATCAGGCTGGCTTCTCTTGGGAGGTTGACTCTCAACTATCTCTCCATCTCTTCGGCGGTCTTCCGGGGGGACGGCAGCCGGCAGGAATCTGATGCGCCACAGCGTGTGGGATTCTGGTGGGATCTATCCTCTGCACGTGCACATTCCAATATCTTCTGCGTTGTCTGCCCCATCTCACGACATCCTCCACCTTGCAGATCTCGCGGATAGCCGTGTTCCTCACCCTTTCTCGAATAGTCCTTCTTGCTATCGTCCTCAGCGTCCTCATCTCTGCCACCCGTACTTTCGCCTTCGTTTCAATGGTATATGTCAGTATAGGCCTTACGCAGGTTTTATATATTCTGACCTTGTGAATATAGGACAGTTTTTTTTTTCTTTTTTCTTTTTTCATTATGCTCTCCAAGTATAAAAATATCTTATACTTTGTAATACCTACATTAATTTCAAACGCTATCATCAGCTTTGTTTATTTTTAAATATATAATATTTATCGAAGTTTGACATTCTGTCATACACATATTTATTCACGTCGAACCTAAGAAATTTGTCAATACTTTTCCCAAACGATTTTCCATTTACGTGTTTCCTGTTTCATTTTCATACATAATGACTCAGTATGAGAATAGCAATGTACCTATTATTTGTATTAATAACAATGTACTAAAAGTCCTATATTTTTTATGAATAACATGTTTTCCTTGCTAAATCATACGACGATATCATTTCATTTCATTTCATTTCATTTATTTTGCTAATAATCACAAACATTACAGACATACAATTCCAAATCATTTGCAATTACATTATAAACAGAGAAGCATTAAAAAAAATAAAAATTAAGCTTAAGAGTAAGAAAAAATCATAACATTGATATTGCATCCCTGAGGCAACTCACACTATCACGAAATATGTCGACCTCCGAGGCGATCCGATTAAACAATAAGATTGCCCTACCCACAGGCATTACCATTGGCAGGTTGGTTCTGCAGCGTGGCAAATAAAACAATCTGTGCTGTCTTTGACGAAGGTAATTATCAGGGACAAATAGACCTACATCACTCAGGACATCCGAGTTCTGTATACGGCCGCCAATCAGCTGAAAGAAGTGAACTCCCAAGTGAATGTTCCTCCTTCTCTCCAATGATTGGTAGCTTAGCATACCTAGCAAGAATTCAGTCGGAAAGAGCCACGGGTAATAACCGCGCTCCCTGAGGTAAAGAAAGCGCAGAAATTTTTCTGCACTCGCTCAACCATCAGAGAATATCGGATCCCAGGCGGTGACCAAATAACGGAACTATATTCCAGCCGACTTCTTACCAGGGAATTATACAACACCCTAAGTACCTGTGTGTTCGAAAATATCTTGGCATTCCTGAAAACAAATCCAAGCATTTTAATGGAACTATTACATAGAGCAACTATGTGAAGATTGAACGATAATTGAGCATCGAACAGAACACCGAGATCTCTGGATGTAGAAGCTCTTTCAAGCTGTACCCCATCCATAAGATAGCGAAAGTATAATGTTTTCGATGCCCGTGTGTATGACATAACAAAGCACTTGGAGACGTTGAAGAATAATTTATTACGTTTACTCCATTGGGTTATGCTCTGAATGTCACACTGAAGCTTCAAGCAATCTGAGGGATTCTCTATTTCAGAGAAAACTTTTATGTCATCAGCAAATAATAAAAAATTTGAAAACTTTATTTCGTTAGAAATATCATTTATGAATATCGTGAAAAGCAATGGTCATAAATTAGACCCTTGTGGCACCCCTGATGAGGTGTGAAAGGCCGAAGACTGAAAAAGTCCATATGACACATATTGTTTTCGAGATGTTAGATAGCTAGAGAAAAGCTTGAGCAGATTGTCACTAAAGCCAATCCTTTGAAGCTTTCGAAGCAAAAGTTGGTGGTCCACCTTATCAAACGCTTTTGAAAAATCGCTATACGAGCAGTCGACTTGTGCACCTTTATCAAGGCACTTAGTGACAAAGTTCGTAAATACCATCAAATTTGTAATGGTTGAACGCCCTGATCTGAATCCATGCTGTTCATTAATTATGAATGGTTCTATCTTTGGGTTAATAAAACGATGTATTAACGCCTCAAATACCTTCGCAGGTGTAGATAAAATTGCTACTGGTCGATAATTTTCAACACATGATTTTGTGCCTTTCTTGAAAACTGGAGAGATTTTAGAAATCTTCCAAAGTTCCGGAAAGACACCCGTTTGTAGCGATCGATTAAATATAATGGACAGTGGTTTTTTGAAAATGTGGTTGCAACCTTTTAATATAAAGGTTGGAACAAAATCTGGACCTAATGAATTCGTGTTTTTGAGTTGATTAATAGCCTTGAAGACTTCACATTCACTGAAAAAATCTATGGAAATATCTTGAGCGCCCTGAGTCGTATTCTGCGAATCAGCATGGACTGCCTCATTTGATGGAGTACTGAACACAGATTTAAAATGTTCAGCGAACGCATTCACAACTTCTCTATTGTGAACCTCTTGACCTTGCCACGTCATTGTATCAATAACACCACCATCATGGCGTTTGGAGTCTATATATTTCCAAAAATCATTGGGATTTCTCAAGATATCGGCTCCAATGTTGGATATATATGATTTGAAAGAAGATCTCATTTTACATTTTACCGTAGCTCGAAGACTACTAAAGAGAGTGTAGTAATGTGAATTACCAGAAGACTTCCACTTTTTGTGTATCATATATAATATTTGAGAGTACTATGACAAGGCGGGCAAAAACTTAATTTTAGAAAAACTATAGGCGTTAACACTGTGCAATTCCATAATGACGACATACTGCCATACTAAAAATACTCAATGAATAATTCTAAAATGTGTCAGAACACAAGCTTTGCTTATTGTTCTAAGTACCTAGTACAAATTGTATAAAGTATAAATTTGAAGAAATAAATAAATAATAATAGATAATGTATGCAGGTAGTTAAGAAAAAAAACTAACGAAAAGCGTTCTACACCACTTACTGAATCATTCATATTTCACTTTTACATCTTCGGAATAATGATAAAAAAAACTGTTTTTTTTTTGGTTTTAAATTGTGTCATTTGCATTAAATAACTAACCATCACGCCGTCTCTCCGAAGTGGTAGGCAGAAAGAATAGACCGCCACACTGTTCTTTCCTGACATACTTCTCTCGCTTACTTAACATTCATACTTCGTTTCATGTACGCACGTCGATTTCTCCGACTCCTTACGTGGCCGACATTCAATATTTGATTTATTTGATCGTGCCACGTTATTCTCGGTCTCCCTCTATTTCTAGTTCCGTTTAAATTATTAACATTAATTTTTTTAACCATTCTTTTTTCATTCATTCTTTACATATGTCAAAACCATCGTAGTGATCCTTTTATTATTTTGTTCATAACACTTTCATTCGCACTGCACTCAATTCTTATAGTTTTGTACAAAATAATGCATTTTACTATGTATTTTACTTTTGAGTATGTATTGTATAATCAATTTTGGTGGCAAATACGTTTTAAAAATAACATATTGAAATATTCATTTCCCATTGCGGTACGCAATGCGCACGCGCGGGCTAAAAGTAAACATGTCCAGTGTTTGTTACCAAAGCACAGTTCAGTGTGTATGTGTGTGTGTGTGTGCGTGTTGAGGGCAGGCGAGCGTGTTAGTGGGGTAGATTCCAGGTAGAATGTCAGGTGGGCTTCTATTGTTTCATCATAGTTCGGCCGGCGGCCACCAGATGCTACCCTTGTTGACTTTCGGGGGTGAGAAAATATTACAATATCGCCAATCTTATTAGTATACAAATAAATATTTATATTTCTTCTATATTCACCATAACTTTCTATTGCGGATTCATTGAATAATGTTTAATTCTTTGTAAATAACACTTAATTTAAATCAAACACTCTTATTTGTATTGTTTTAAATAAAGTGTTACTTACAAAGAAATAAACATTATTCAAATATATACCTGTATATTATTTTTTTATTATCTAAATGAATAGGAAAATAATTATTACTTAATTAAAAAAAAACATTTTATTGTTTTTTTAATAAATAAAAATCAAGTACTTTATATTTAGTAACTTTCGTTTTTTTAATAAATATAATGACTTTGTTTTGTGTATCACAATTGTATTTTATTTTACGCGACAGCAGTTTATTGTAACACCTGATGATGTCAAAGTTGACGAAAAAGCTGTCGCGTAAAATAAAATACAATTGTGATACATAAAACAAAGTTAATTTTATTTAACAGTTTAAAATGTTAAGGTATCATAGTGTTTCGGCCAAAACAATGGACTACTTTTAATTACTTATAACTTTAAATTTGTTTTTAGGTGCCGACCGGTTTCGCTTATTACCGAGCTAAACCAGGATAACATATTTACCTCTATATTTTGGGTTATATATCGCATACAGAAAAACATCGTGAAAAATGAGAAATAAGGTGAAAGGCGAAAGAAGAAAAATAAAGGACAAGTTAAATAATTTAATATCCACGCGAAAATTTGGTAAGTACAATTTTGGTTAAAATTGAAATATATTTTATTTTATACAAGATACTGAAAATTGTTTTTAGATTATTTAGAAATGTATTGAATATTCACATTATTTATAAATTCATTGTGTTTACATACGAGTATTATACCAGTAAAAAAAATTCTTACTGGTCATTTTTGATATTGTATTATATTATATATGAAATTTGATTTTTATGAATATCAAAGTGATTTTTTTTATAGAAATGTAACAACATATAAAAATATTTTTATTGCATGCCTAATTAATAATACTTAAAACTTATCCGTCGGTGGTCAAACATTTGACTTCAGATTAAGGATTTGACTGGAAACCACTTGGTTTCTTTTTCAGCATGATGACAAAATTAAAATTCTTTATTAGTAGGTACCGTAGTTTTAATCCTAGGAATTTGGTTTTTCAAGTCTTTCATCTCGTCCTCCACTGCGCTCGGTCCTTGCCTCCTTCAACTCGATTAACTCAAAACGTGTTCATGTCCTCGCGTAGGTACCTAATTCATATATTCCTGATACAAAAATAAAATAATTATTTTCGAAATACATGTTCAAATAGATATGCAAGCCTGTATCTTTCCACAATATCTCCTATCTTATTATGGCGGGGTCGAATTTTCATTGCCTAAAACGTCATGACTCATTGTCGCCATGAAGCATTGTGTTCTGAAATCAAACAAAACCTGCAGTAAAAGTTAACTCTAAAATAACAAACGTGCAAGTTAAATGAACACTATTAAAAAAATCTTTAATTTATAACTCGATTCAACAGAAATAAACTATGTTTCTTACACCGAGCCTCAATTTTCCTACACAAGTTTCCCTCGTACGCGACGTGTTACATGAGTTTTCCGCGCCACCCGAACG
The DNA here is from genome assembly GCA_022606425.2 of Lepidostoma basale. Classification (NCBI taxonomy): domain Eukaryota; kingdom Metazoa; phylum Arthropoda; class Insecta; order Trichoptera; family Lepidostomatidae; genus Lepidostoma; species Lepidostoma basale. The sequence goes on from JAHDVF020000133.1 coordinate 223,369, forward strand.
TTTCCCGGCGGCGCTGGCGTCGCGGCCGCCATCTTGCAGGTGCAGCATGAGCGCCGATTGGACGGCAGCTCGGAAGGCGTAGCCGGGCGAGAGGGGGGAGGCAGGTGCGAGCAGAGCCGGCGGTCAGTCGTGCTAGGCGCTTGGCCGAGTCAGTGACGGACGGTGTGGTGTCCGGACGGAATATCGATTCGGAAATACGCGCCACGAAAATTGCACGTGAATCAAACTAAACAATGAAATCGTTATTGTCGCTATATTGTGCAACATACAATTTAGCATAATCCATTTACGCGTAAAAATAAAAACTTTATATTTTTGTGAATAATCAAAACATTTTCAAAACCTTTCGATGATTTAGTGAATACTTTTTATATGACTTAGAACACAAAATTAACAGTTGATTTACTTTCGAAGTTCGCATGTGACCAAATCTGTGTTTAAAATAAAATAATTATATTCGGATAGTTGTGTGTGTTTCGTAGATCTATGTTGTGTTGTCTATAGATTAAACAACGAAAGCCAAAGTTATAAAAATTACACATTATTTATTGAACAAAAAAAAGAAGCAAATCTTTTTAATTTGTAATGAAAATAAATTACGGAATCACTGAATACAGCAACAAAAAGTGAACATATTTTTTTACTATTATTAACTATGTGCTTTATGGAAACTCAAGACAAATTTGATTGAAACAGACATTTTAGAAATAAATGAAGGTGAAATTAAAAATAATTCAATAATACAGTTTTAAAATACTCAGTTTTGACAAGAGGATTATATTAATGAGATAAAAACACATGTTTACTATTTGTATTCCATTTATTATTGAGGAGCTGGTATAATATTATTATTGCAGATATAGCAATTGGATTTTAATTTTTTTTACGCAATTCACATTGAATTAAATTCAATCACAGTGAAATCGTACATTAAAAATAATTATAGAAAAATATAAAATCTTAAATAAGTGTATTTTGAATAATAGAAGAAGAATATTAATTTGTATTAGAACCGTGTATCAGTGAGAAAACATTTCTTATAGAGCGGTGTGGAATTAGCTAAATAGAATAGAAGAGCAGTGTTATTCCGTACCCTCGTATTGTGATTCAGTGTTATTCGGTTCCGGGTAATGGGGCGGTCGGGTCGATGGTGATCGCGCAGGGCTGGCGCTCGGAGCGTTAGGCGCCCGGGGCGCCCGGGGGGCCATCACGTCCCCGGCCGTGGCGGCCCTGGCCGGGCGGCCGGCGCGGGCCCCCCCGCCCCGCTGGCCGCACCCCCCGGCTCGCAGGCCCCGCCCCCGCCGCCCGGCTCGCACCTCACGCCCGCCGCGCTCACCCAGCTGGGGACGGTGTACGCCACGAAGCGCAGGAGACGGAACGGAAAAAGGTGAGTCCAGCAGGACGACCGCGACCCGCCGCTTCGTCTCTCCTGGCCGTGTAGAATTATTATCACTACAGTACATAATAAATTTTGGTAGCCAATGGTCTACTACATTTGGGGAAAATTCGATACCCTGATTTTATATTTTTAATTGCGCATTAATTTTTTCGACCAGTTTCACTGCAAGGCTTCGGATAATTACCTTCGTCAAAACAGCACATATTGTTTTATTTGCCGCGCTGCAGAACCAACCTGCCAATGGTTATGCCTGTAGGTAGGGCAATCTTATTGCTTAATCGGGTCGCCTCGGAGGTCGACATATTTCGTGATAGTGTGAGTTGCCTCAGGGATGCAATATCAATGTTATGATTATTTCTAATTCTTAAGCTTGTTTTTATTTATTATTTTATGCTTCTCTTTTGAATTCTCATAATGGCAAACGATCAGGAATATGTCTGTAATGTTTGTAATTTTTATTAAAATAAATGAAAATGAAAATGAAAATGAAATGAAAGGCTACTTGATACTGTTACAATCACTATTTGACATATTATTTAAAACTGCACACCTTCGTATAGGTATATGCTGTTAATTGTATTTTTTATTATTATTATTTTCATTTGAAGGAACTTAACATTCAAGAAAAACACAATTGAGCTTTTAGATACCTATTTATGTAGATTTCTATTATAAAAGGATTAATTTTCCTTATATCAAGTATATGATATATAATAAAAACAGTAGCTAAAAAGGGATATGTTGATAAGTAAGCAATAGTACCTACATAGATAATTAATGGTAGATACCCCTGAATTGATTTAGTTTAAAAAAAACATCACACCGCGTCTCCTGCGGGGGCGAAAAGAGAAGAATGGAGTGCCGCATCGGTTAAAGTGTGGCACTCCATTCATTCTGCCTACTCCTTTGAGGAGACGGCGTGATGGTTAGTTAGTTAGTTAGTTATGTAATTGAAGACAGTTGGTTGAATATTTGTAGAAAGGGTTCAACTCATTGCAATCGGTGTACACAGAATAATGAAATCACAATCATGAAAAAAATAATTAAACCTATAATCACCTTTTATGATTTAAAATCTATTCGTAAGTTAGAATGCCTCCTATTGTACAATAATTAATAAATAATGAATTTGCCCCAGCAAGGTGAAACATGTCTCTCTAATAAAATATTAAAAGTAGATTAAATAAGTAATTAGTTTTGTAACAAATTGAAAGAATAAGTTCTTACATAAATCAGTCATTATTTTATCATTTAGTTTTTCACAAAAATTTTTGATGAAGTTTCTCTCTTTTTTATTATTATAAGATTAGATAACAATATTTTAAAGCGTTTGGTTTATATAAGTAAACATACGTATGACGTAAATATTCAGCATACCAAGAATATATTGTTTTTCACTTTCTTAAATATCGATTAAGAAGAGTTCGTCATGACCAAATCGAATTTAAATCTTGGAACGAAATATTCTGTTTTATTTTTTTTCAATTCGTTTGAGTTGTGAAACTATATTTTATCGTAACTGAAAAATACCTATGTCCTTATAACAATAACACTTTTTTTAAATCTTCTGAGAGACACAATTTTCAAAATTATTTTAGATTACAAAGAAATTTAAATTCAAATATGGACACCGTTTTTTTTCTTCACAAACATGGACTAGTATAAAAATTTGCTAAAATTTAGGATCAACTGTTGTTTTAATCTTTCCAATAAAAAATAATTTTTTATTTAATTATAATTTTTTTGAATTGTTTGCAAAAAAATAACTTTAGTTTGGGGGTTACATCATAAAAATTTTGCATGATCACACAGTTTCAAATACGAGTAACTCTGCATGTAGGTATCTATTTTACCTACCTATTTAAATGACGGTTATGATAATTTGAATAGGGCCATTTATATTCATTTCAAGAGCACATAAACAAGGATCTAAGGTGCCTCCACTTGTAGTGTGTAACTATTACACCCGGCGCCCGTGGAAATGACTCAAAGTCAGCCAAACCTTCCATCACAATAGCAAGATAATATGAAAATCATGGTTATTTTTTAGGATCATCCCTACATATCTGGCCTGCCATTGTCACGACGTTAACATGAATTTGAATAATTTTAACCAAATAGTTTAAGATAATTTATGAAGGTGCAACAAATAATTGCTAATGTGAATTGAAGTAAAGCTTGGTGCTGGCAAAAATGGATGAAAGTAAGATAAATTCCGGGAAAATGAGACCACTGAGAATAATGTCCGGGAAACCGATATATAATAGAATACCGAATGACGAAATAAGGAAGAAATGTAAGGCAGATGATTGCATCATAAGTAAAATTAAAAAAAGGAATTATGTTTGGATATATGGACTGAATGCACGAGAGAACAATTGTTAAAATGTTGTATACAAGCAGTGTGATTGGAAAGAGAAGTCGTGGAAACCAAAGAAAGCATGGCATGACCAAATTAATCAAATACTGAAAGGCGGCCACATTCGAAGTCGGAAAAATCGACGAACGTGCATATTACGACTTATGAATGTGAAGGAAACAAGAGAGGTATGTCAGGACAGAACGGTATGGCGTCCATCCTCCGAGAAAACGACTTGATAGTTAGCTAATTGGCAGGATGGAACGACATTTTGTGTCACATAACGATAGGTCCTATTATATTAATAGAATGAGTGTCGTATTTTCAAATCAAGTCCTATTAATCCAAGCAGGCACCTTGCACATTCTGCAGTTGGTACTCGGAGCAGAAGGAAATCGCGTTCTCTGCATTAATTGCACAACGGACACCTTGATTCTTTATCAATCTTACCGATTCATCAAGAATTCGATTTGTTCGCATCCCGCCCTCGAGGAAGGCGCCTGCGCCTACCTCCCCGCGTAATAACCACTTCTTCCTCTCCCGCCCTCGAGTGAGATATTACGCGGCCCTTTTAATTAAAGATAAATAATTAAACCGCAGATACGCCACTGGTTTATTGCGGGAACGCCCCGGCGGTAAATATATCGAATACGCCCCTGTTTTGCAGGATCGGAATATTTTCACAGTCTACCATGTGTTTAGTAATATCAATACTTTCCTTTGATTTTATTTCGTCAAATTTGTGGATATAACATATCGTACCTTCAAGACAAGGCACAATTGCACGTTTTGTAATTTTTCATTAGAGACTATTAATATTAAACATATAATATTAATCGGATGGTGGTCTAGGGGATAGAGCGCTTGGCTCCTGATCCAGGGGACTTGGGTTCAAGCCTGGACACGACCAGATACCTTCTTCATAATAATGAGCTATTTTCTGCTCATATTGAAGATTGTAATAATAAATTCTAATATCATTAATTTAAATCCTTGGTTTTAGTCTTTTTATTAAAAAAAAATGTTATTCTGGTTATGTTGATCATACACTATCGCCCTCTGGCAAAATGAGACTGAAATTAATGAGCGACTTTGTTCCTCCAGATAAAGGGATGTTTTTAAAATACATTGGCATACTTAATTCATTTTGAGAATTTTTAACATTATGCCCTTGTCTTACCGAAGGTGCGATATATTTAAAAATTACCTTATAATCAAATGATTTTACTGAAACCTCTTGATGGAAGTTCATTTTAAATAATCAATAGATTAATCGATGTTTTTTAAACTACTTCATTTATACATTTGTATCTATTTGTCTTGGTTTCGCCAGGGTTGCTGGCATCCACAGAGACAGACCAGTCTGTCGATATCAGCGAGCTTGGCGAAAGCTTTCGAAATAAAGACAAAAGTGGAAGTAGTTAAAAAACATCATTTACCTTATTGAATTATTATTACCTTATAAAAAAATACTTTCTGCGTTTCATTATAGTAAGAAGTTGAACGTCATGCAAAATGAATTGCGTCTTTTTAACACAGTGGCAGAAAAATATAAATTTTAATAATTTAACATAAAACAAAGCAAATTTAGTTTTTTTACTATATATATTAAGAAATACGATTGATGAAAACATTATTATTTATTAGTAAATTATTGATGATTCATTTGTAACAAGACGTTTCAATAACTTCCATTAATTTTAAAAGTATTAGGTTCAACAGATTTTAATATAATAATTACCATGTGAAGATATCGAATAATTTTTAAATGCAAATTTAGCGCTATTTAATGATTCAGACACCATTATTATTTTACCATGATATTAGTGACATTGTGACGGAAGAAAAATATACGGATTATGTCCGAAATACTCGGTTTTTGTAATATTCTAATCCGTCATTATTGACTTACCTGTATATCATAGATAACATTAGTCAAGAGCTTTGGATACAAGTAGTTATAATACTTACGGGTATTTGTGGAAAATCTAATCGTTTTAATTTGTTTGAAATTTGTCCGTTCCACGGTAGGTAGGTACCTACCCGCAATCGAATCGCATCCGTTGAGCCTGGGAAGGTACTCATATTCCCATTAGCCCAGATAGCACTGCATGAAATCCGTTCCCCATCTAAACAGTCGCGCCCGCTATATACCACGTGCCAAATGATTATTGCCTACAAGGGTAAAAGGAAAAGATGGGATGATTAAATATTTTCTGTTTCTTTTGCTTATTCAAACTTTAAAAATTACTTATAACATATATTATACTAAATTATTTGATGTATATATTATATTTAAGATACCCGCCTAACGTGTTAATATGTAAAATCACTAAGATGCAAATAGTAAAAAACTAACTTAGTAACTAACTAACCATCACGCCATCTCTCCGGAGGGGTAGGCAGAAAGAATGGAACACCACACTGTTCTGTCCTGTCATACTTCTCTCGTTTCCTTTACATTCATACATTTTGTCACACACGCCCGTCGATTTTACTGACTCCTCACGTGATCGACATTTAATATTTAATCGTGCTACATTTCCTCGGTCTCCCTCTATTTCTGGCACCGTTCACGTTGTTTAAATATACCTTCTTCACCATTCTGTCTTCACTCATTCTTTTCATGTGTCCAAACCATCTAACGACCCTTTCATTATTTTGATCATAACACTCTCATTCGCACCGCATTCACTTCTTATACTTGCATTTGGCACTCTATCATATACAGATTTTCCACACATTCGTCTTAGAGATCTCATTTCTACTGCATTTATTCTACTTTCATCCTACTTTTGCTAGTTCCATGCTTCACTTCCATATATAATAGTCGGCACAAGAAGACTATTAAATAGTAAATAAATATAATAATTGTGGATATAATAAGTGGAAAAATAATATATATATAGGTATATAAGATTTTATAAAACTTCTAGAAAAAAGGCGTTTAATTAATTGAATTTTTTGTTTCATTCGTATTAATTAATAAATATGGAGTTTTATGAGTACACCATTGTTCAAGAAATAATAAATATATGAACTATACGCTTATAAATGTAGTAAAGGTATTATATGATTTGATGTCAGTGATGTTGAACTGGTCATAAAAATTAGATATTTAAATAGAAAGTTAAATTTTTACTAAGTAACTAACTATCCATTATGCCATCTCTCCATAGGAGTGGGCAGAAATAATGGACCGCCACAATGTTCTTTCCTGACATACTTCTCTTGTTTCCTTAACTTTTATACATCGTCAACTGTTAAATTAAATAACTTTGTTTTTGTATGACAATTGAATTTTATTTTACGCGACAGCTGTTTCATCAACTTATGTTGACAACACCTGATGATGTCAACACAGGTTGATGAAACAGATGTCGCGTAAAATAAAATACAATTGTGATACAAAAAACAAAGTTATTTAATTTAATAGTTTAAAATGAGGCATCATAGTGTTTCGGCCAAAACAATGGACTATTTCATACATCGTATCATGCAGACACGTCTATTACTCCGACTCCCTCACCTAGCCGACATTTATTGTATATCGCTGAAATTTAGGTATAGTTATAATCAAATTTGGAATAGACCTCGTTTTGATATATAAACATTAATTATAATATGTTTCATATCCATCCCATCCCATCATGATGTAGAATATGGAATAGAAGTCAGATCTGATACCAATAGGATTAAATACCTTCTAAGAGTAGCAGAATTGCGAACTCTACGCTCAATCGCAGAGATCGGATCAGAAATGAAACGATAAGGTCTGTCTGTTCTGTGGAAGACAAGTAAGATGGGAAAGAAGCAGAAGGCACTTTTAGAGAGACTACGGTGACCGCATGGAGAATACAAAAATTGTTAAAGATAAAAACCCAAGTAGCGAGAGATTACCAGGAAGGCCGCCAAAAAAATGGAGAGATGGCTGGACATCATCATCCCAGGACAGCTCACCGTCTTAAACAGGTCATACGACCTAAATTAAAAGGAAGAAGAAGAAGAAGATAATATGTTTAAATTTTAGGTAAATTAATTCCATTACCTTATAGTCAATAAAGGTTTTATTTTCCTTTTGTAGCATAGAATATTGTTTAATAGGTCGGTACTAACAATTCCACCCCTCGATTAGTCTCCGCATAATTAAATCTGAATGTCCAGGGGAGGACATGAATGGAATGTGTCCCGGATATTATCCCGTCGGGGGAGGCTGGGGGTGGGGGTGGATGCGCATGGACCATCGAGGTTAATATTGTTAATATGTTTAGATTGCCCGGTCACTTAGTGTTATTGTGTTCTGTGAACGGCGTGCCATCGGCTGTTCTAACAAGGGGTGCTCAACAATGGTACACGTTCGAGGCAAGGGCGATTTCATTGTTATACTTAAAACGAATTTTATGGATAATAATTATTCTTTAAAATATAATGTTTTTTTATCCATACGTTAAAAAAGAAATCTCCAAACTGACTTATTTCATCTTATAAGATAACTGTAATTTTTTAAAATTAATATTGCTCTAGCAAGGGGAAACACTACTATTATGAAATAATTTAAAAGCAAATTGTTTTGAAACAGATAAAATAAAATAAAAATGTTAGCAAAAACATGAATAGTTTTGAGTTTTACTGAAGCAAAACAAATTTGTTTGTTGGTAAAAGAATACGTGAAGAAATACAATTTAATTAAATAATAAAAAATAAGAAACTATTTGAAGATGTAGTTTGTTGTAAAATAAGTAAAAGTTGTAAATTTGTATTCACTATTTAATTTTATATTTAATACGTTAATTAAAAAAATACAGTTTATTATTTTAAATAATAATTAAATAAAACGATGTTTTTTTTAACTACTTCCACTTTTGTCTTTATTTTGACAGCGACCGGTTTCGCAAGGCTCGCTGGCATCGACTGACTGGAGTCCACCAGTTTGTCGATGCCAGTGAGCCTGGCGAAACCGGTTGCTGTCGAAATAAAGACAAAAGTGGAAGTAGTTAACACGTCGTTTTATTTAATTATTATTTAAAATGAACTTCCATCAAGAGATTTCAGTAAAATCATTTGATTATCTTATTATTTTAAACTAACCTACACATTTTTCTTTACTGAAATACTACTCTCGATTCCTCAACATTTATACATCGTGACATGCACACGTCGATTTTTTAGATTCCTCATGTGGCCGACAATTAATATTTGATAGATTTGATCATGCCACGCTATTGTTAATGTCTTTTTAAACATGACCGAAGTGAAGTTGATAGTTGATTGTCTGAATGGCCACTTCAAGTGCCTAAACTAGATTCGAAGATATGATTTGATTTTTTTGATTTGGTTGCTGAAGAAACTGTTCCCCACCCCTGTCCGTTTGTACATGATACGTTCATAGTATGTTTGGTAGTTAAGTACCACAACAATACATCTTGCAGGGGTCGGGAAGATGGGGAAATAATGAGGTTCCCGTCGCGCATCATTTGTGATCAGATGGACCCGCTCGGATGTTGTTACCGGAGATTAACTGCGCATCAATTTTATATTTCTATGCTCGATTATAAATACAATATAATACTTCTGACCACTATTAGATTCCGTCCTACTTATGCATGTACACATACTATCGAGATTGATGCCGGAGGTACAGATACAAGAGGTTTTTAAAAAAAAAAGAACATTATATTTACTAACTAACTAACCATCACGCCATTTCCCCGGAGGGGTAGGCAGAGAGGATGGATCGCCACAATGCTTTGTCCTGGCATACCTCTCGGGCTTCCTCTACATTCATACATCGTACCATGCACGCACGTCGATTATTCCGACTTCGAATGTGGCCGCCTTTTAGTAATTGATTTATTTGGTCATGCCATGTTTTCCTCGGTCGTCCTCGGCTTCTTTTTCCACTCACGCTGCTTGTGTACAACTTTTTGACCCTTCTTCATATGTCCAAACCATCTCAAGGATCCTTTTTTAATTTTATGCATGATGCAGTTTTTTATTTTATAGCCAACATTATATTTAGAAATACAATAACAATATTACAGATTCGATGCGTATATTATGCCAATTAAACTATGATAGAATGTCAAAAGCATATATTACAAGTGAATGCAGTTCTTAGTAAGACCTTATGAACAAAATAATATAAGTAATGTTTGTTAAGATGATTTGTAAAAATGGTAAAGAAATTATATGTAAATGATGTGAACGGAATAGGTAATAATGGACTACCGGTGTAAACGTGGCCACATGAGAAGTCATGAGGCCATGAGATGATATTGTCAGGTTGATGAATCTAGAGAAGTGTGTCGGGAAAGAACAGTATGGCGGTCTATCTTTCAGCTTACCTCTTCTTGCATAATGGTTAGTTAGTTTAACTAAATAAACTATAACGCCATTTCTTGTGGGTATTCCTGATGGAATGCATCACGATTCACATTGTGTTTATTTTTTTCGTTAACTTATTACTTTAATACCATAATTAATACGAATGAAAACGTCAGTTTTCTAGAAGTTTTATTATATTTTATGGGAATGACATATTTCGCTTTACTAAGGCATTATCAAATGACATTTGATAATGCCTAGAAGGGCGAAACATGTCATTCACACAAAATATAATAAAACTTCTAGAAAACTGACGTTTTCATTCGTTATATTTCGCACGCTTAATAGTAAACTGACGGATTATGGTTTAGGTCATAATTGAGTTAACATTAGACAGAGGCTTGTGTTAACGCTATCCATCGTTTCGTTTTATCCAATTGACCTCCATTACACTATATCGGTCTTTTTCATTCGTACGTGCTTTTCGACTGTTTTTGTTAAAACACCGACTCGACCAGATTGCACAAAACTTGCTTTTTTGAGTTAAGCCAGTGTTCTATTAAGCGTGCGATTTGTCATTCCCATGTCATTTCCATAAAATATAATAAAACTTCTAGAAAACTGACGTTTTCATTCGTTTTATGAAATTCAATAATTTAATATGGAGTTTTACATCATTGTTCAAGAAACTTTCATACCAGTTTTTTAGCCTTTTCTTGCCGTAACAAAAACTATATATTTTAATAATTAATGTAATGCTTCTCTAGATTCGTTAATCAATTCATCTTAAGGTTCAATTTATTTGGTCTTGCTCAAATTCAAATTTCAATTAGATTATTTCTCTCAAAAGATATTACAGACATGTTGACAGTTTAAGGCATCTATTTGAGAACAGGTAAAATACAAGATGCTCTCTAAAGTCAAGAGTCTTTTGAAAGTATTATACTTTCACTAATATGAAAGACGTCAATCTCCAAAGCGATCGTGTTACGCAGTTTGATTCCTTTCCCCACCGGCATTACCATAGTTATGTATTTTTGCAGTATTTCTCAAATTAGAGTTTCATTCATATTGGTATTTTTTCTCACATCGATATAACAGAAACTACAAACAATACGAAATTTGGAAAATTACTAATTTTTTTATTTATTTACATATTTTAAGAAAAATAAATTAAAACACATTAATTATGCAATTCGTTACCTTAACTAAAAATACCGTTTATTTCTTCGTCATGATTTTCGTTTTAATAACTAAAATCTTTTTCTACAATATACATATACTTGCTTAACATTTTGTTTCTTAAGTTAGTCTTCTGCATTATTATTCATTTTCCATTTGATTTATCATTTATTAGGTAGCTACCCGCGCAGCTCCCCACAGCAAGGCGGGCTTTTTATTTCGGCGGGAATTTTCATTCGTCCATATCTATTTTTATGCCAACTTTCGCCTGATTTATGGACAAAAGCGGCGACGAAAGTTCACCCATGAAAAATGAAAAGCTCGCTATAAATTCTTTTCAGAACTTGTTTTTTTTTATAAAGAAAGCTCGAGACGACTCGCCAAACTTATTTACGTATGTAAAGAACAGGGGGTTCAGAAACATTTATCTACTAGATTCACGTGTGGCATTCACCTTGTAATCATCCATTTTTTGGAATATGTGCCTCATTTTGAAAAATCAAAATGAAGATACTTGTGAACATTTAAGGTAAGGATACTTATGATAATTATTTCAATAATTATTAGTATTTATTTCCTTGACTGTGCTTCAATGTGATTACAATCTGCTGCAAATATACGGATTATTTCTATTCAATTTATTCAGACCAATAGCTTGCCCATTCTAGAGAATATTCATCGGTGTTTTTTATACGTATCTTTGAAATTATATTTAAATATTGTTTTTTTCTCTCAACTTGCAAAATCATCCAGCCTAGAGATGCCAGTGGGGAGGGCAATCAAATTAATGAACACGGTTGCTATAGAAATCTTTTATATTAATGAAAAGTTAGTTTTTTAGTAGTGTTGTGGGAGGCACACCTTTTGCCCTGCAAGGACATTATAATGGAATTTGATAATGCCTTAGCAAAGATAAATATAAAACTTTAATGAAGCATCTAGAAAACTGATATTTTATTTATTATTTATTATTATAAATATTTTAATGAAGTTTTACATAGTTGATAAAGAAATAATAAACAAGATAAAGATATCATCAATTTTCATATTAATCAGTTCAAGGATTAATTGTATCTCAATAGAGACGAAGATGCAAATTGGAAACAGAATATGGTGATCGAGGTGTTTACGGGACTTATGACCTGTCATTGGTTGGGTTAAGCGCACGCTTTATGTAATACAACATTCCCCATTCTACCTTTCTTACGACCACCATGTCTGCCATTTTTTTTTTGGAAGTTGTATTAACTAACTAACCATCACGCCGTTTCGCCGGAGGGGTAGGCAGAGAGGATGGATCGGCAAATTATTCTATCCGGACATAACTCTCGCGCCTTTTTTACATTCACACATCGTGGCATGCACGCTCGTCGATTGTTCCTACTTCGAACATGGCTGCCTTTCAGTAATTGATTAATTTGGTCATGCCATGTCTTCTATGGCCTTCCCCGACTTATTTTTCCATTCACGCTGCTTGTATATATCTTTTTAACCATTATTCCCTCATCCATTTGTTCCATATGTCTAAACGTCTAAAATCCGCCTTACGTTTTTTATTACTTCTTCATTAGGTATTCTATCATACATTTTGTTTCGCACATTCTTCTTAGTGACCTCATTTCTACGGCGTTTATCCTACTTTCATCCTTTTTTTCTAGCTCCAAGCTTCACTTCCATACATAAGGGTTGGCACTAGAACTCCATTATGTACTACAATACATAATGGAGTCCTACTCCATTGTGCAGTGCCATCTTCGCTTCAGTCGATATATTTCTGTGTGAAGCATCTACTAATAAGTCAGGTGGATTACTGAGAATTCGAAAATGAAAATAATCGCTTCTAATCTGTTAGGAATGCCGTAAACTTTTTTCATATTTAAGAATAATGGTATAGATAGTTAAATGATAAACACCCTGTTAATCTCTCTTGGACTATGGATACCCACTCACACGCCTGCAGTGTGTATACAGGCAGCCACTATATACCGCACGTAGATACATTTGATAGCATTTGCGATATTGATCCAACAATCTTACAAAGGAGAGACGGTCGTCGGGTTGCTGGGGGGTTACTTTGAGTATACATATGTCTATATTATTATTGGATTCGCCATACCACCAATGAAATGTTGCCATAAAAATTATTTAAAAACCCAATGAAAAACAATGGTATTTCATATTGACAAAAATATGTGTTTCTTTGAAACCATTTGGTAGTAGGTACCCCTATTATGGAAAATATGTCACTCCCATATATAATAATAGGATAACTTCTAGAAAATACATGTTTTAAAATAATATTTCAAATAATTCAAAGTGTTTTGAAATTAACTGTTTGTTTGAAACATTTAATTTCTGAACTCCAATTTTAAAAATTTCAAACAAATGATTTAGATCAAGTATTTAATTTATTATAGTAAAACTCCATAGTAAGTCTCATATATTATATAATATTATAATGCGTGGTAAATCTCTACATACTCGTATGATAGAGTGACAAATGCAAATATAAGAAGTTAATTTGGTGCGAATGAAAATGTTATGAACAAAAGAACGATATGTTTATTAAGATCAAGAAATAATTGTAAAGAATGTATGTATTAACGATATATAGAGAACAAGAAATAGATAAAGACAAAGGAAAAGGTCATATGATCTAGTCAAATATTGAATGTCGGCCACGCGATGAGCCTGAGAAATTGACGTGAAAACATGAAACGATGTATGAATGTAGAGGATGCGAGAAAAGCATGTCAGGATAAACAATATGGCGGTCTATTCTTCCTGCCTATCCCTTCGGTGAGACGGTGTGATGTTTAGTTGGTTTAATATTGATAAGAAATAAATGTTTTGCCTTTCTTTTATTATTAAAATAAACATGTCGTTCCTATAAAGAGTCGAAGATGAATTTCTTGGCTGCAAAATTTAAGACAATGGTTCAGAAGTAGCACCACATCGCTGTTTAGGGCCACAGATGATCGCCAGAGGAGACGGCACATAGAGAAGAAGAATAAGATATATAAAATACTATGAATCTTGTAAGAACTGAGGTTTTTATAAATATTAAATAATAAAGTATTTGATGCTATAGAATCCTTAGCAGGAGTTCTTTAAAATTAAAACAATGTTCATTAGTGCAATAATTAGGACGAAAACCCGAGAATGCGCTTATAACCCAAGAGCAAGTATGACGTATGTCCATTCAATTACGCCAACCTTTGTAATCAAAGGGAATTTAAAACAATAGCTAGCTTGTAGGGAATTCAGGCCAATGTATGAGAGATTTTCTTTTCTATTCTTCAGAAATAACTTATCCGTAAGTTCAACACGCATAACCAATGATCAGCGCTAATAAGCAAGTGTACATTAACATAAAACGTGCGTTTTATAATACGCCGTTGTTTTTATGGCTTCAATTTCTTGTTTATGGTTTCCTATTCATATATATTTTTTATTGTTAAAATTATAATATTTAATTCTTCAATATGCCACACAGAAGCATTTCAAAACTCTCATATCTTCATTATCGTCTTAAGGAATTGGCTTCATAAACAAATTATCTCGATAGGTCTTCAGAATATTGTGCAATCAGTCAGCATTATAATTATAACTAACTAACTAACCATCATGCCGTTTCCCCGAAGATTTATTATTGTACGTCGTTAACACATGCATTATTCACCATTCTTTCTTCATTCATTCTTTCCATATGTCCAAGCCAGCTTAATGACCTCCTCTTCAGTATATTATTCATATCACATTCATTATAAATATAAATACAGTAAATCATATCAGTGGAACAAACATCGTTTTGATTTAAAAATATGTAATAGAATACTCTAGTGTTATTGCTTCAATTTGAAAAATATATAAAAAACTAACTAACCATCACACCGTCTTTCCAAAGGTATAGACAGAAAGAATGGACCACTACACTGTTCCTTCTCTCGATTCCTCAAGATTTATATATCGTGACTCCTCACGTGGTCGATATTTAATATTTTATTGACGTGCCACGTTTTTGTCGATCTTTCTCTATTTCTAGTTCCATTTACATACACTTTCTTTGTTATTTTCTTTCAGTTTTATTGTAAGCACTTTCATTCGCATACTTACAGATTTATTTTTGCATCATATACAGTTTTACAACACATTCATCTAAGAGATCTCATTTCTACTGCATTTATTCTATTTACATCCTTCTTTTGCCAGTTCCATGCTTCGCTTCTATACATAATGGTCGATACAAGAACACCGCAAAATATAAACAATATACTTAAAATTTGTTACAACATTTGATAAAGTGTTAACACACAGAGTTATAAAAGGAATAACTATTTGTATGAAAACATGTCTGTGTTCGGATCTGCGTAATCAAACAATTGCTCGTTTTTATCGAAGCAAACTTGAACATGTATGGGCAGTGGTCTTCAGATGCTTCCAATAGTTTGTTACGTTTGAGCGAGTCCTATGTAAGAGTGCGCAGGTCACCCGAGCTGTTTGTAATCCCCATTTAAGGTTATGCAGAGGGGAATGAATTATGCCGCATTTTTATTCATATATTTCATTGTTTTTGCCCATTTAACCGCCTAGAACATTCATACTTATAAATAAACATCAGAATATTTCTCATTTTATAATCATATATTTTACTATTAAAGCTGTTTTCGTTTACCCTTCGTTGATTTATTAATTTATTTTGTCTTGTCATTGAAGGAATTCATTCCATTACAATATTTGTTGATACAGATAATAGACATAAATCTAAGAACATTTTAATACAGTAACAGTAAAAATTAAGCCTAAGACAAGTTAAGACGATGATCAATATTAAAATAAGAATATTTAGATCAACTCAGTTGAAAAAACAAAAACCATGACATTCTCAAAAGAACCCTTAGGATGCAGGTTATCCTTAAATGACAGAATGCTGGAACAGGTTGCAAAGTTTAGATATCTGGAGGTGGATCTGCTCAGTCAAAATGATCTTGTCAGTGAAACAATAGGACAAGTCAACAAGGCTTCGGCGGTATCAGGTTGTCTCAAGGATATAATATGGAAAAACAAGTAGGCATATGAGAACTGACAGTAAGGTCAGAATATTATATATAAAACCTGCGTAAGGCCTATACTGACATATACCATTGAGACCAGAGCGGATACCACAAGAACGAAGGCTAAAGTACGGGTGGCACAGATGAGGATGCTGAGGATGATAGCAGGAAGGACTATTCGAGATAGGGTGAGGAACACGGCCATCCGCGAGATCTGCAAGGTGGAGGATGTCGTGAGATGGGGCAGACAACGCAGAAGATACTGGAATGCGCACGTGCAGAGGATGGATCCCATCAGATTCCTGCCGGCTGCCGTCCCCCCGGAGAGACCGCCGAAGAGATGGAGAGATAGTTGCGAGTCAACCTCCCAAGAGAGTCTAGCCTGATTTCAGGAACAGACAAAAGGTCTATAAGGAGAAGAAGAATAAGAGCATTAAAGAAGGATTAATAAATAAATGTACTAGAGATGAGCAATATGAACACGACTAACAATTAATATGCGACATATTATATTTGATTATAGCAGGGTTACAAGGTATAAGGTACAAGTAGTGACAACAAATAGTATAAACTTGAACTGGTTTGTTGAACATTGTTTCATCAATATGAAAAATGTCGACCTCCGAAGCATGGCATCCATCTAAGTCCAAGTTCTGTGGATCCTTAATCTATCGATGTTCCGGAGATCTTTGCTGACTCCCTATTCAGGAAGACCAATTAATTGCTGATGATTGATGCTTCACTATATTGCTCACGATGATGAAGGTATAATTACATTTTTTTATTGCAAAGACATTCTGATTAATTCCGGATGATTGATCAATCCCTGGAGTTGGAAACTCCAACAATGCATAATTTAGAACACAGATACACTCAATATTCAAGAAATTATTCTTTCAAGCGTTAAAATTTTCTTGCATGTATGTTTCATTAATGCAATAGGTTTTTTTATGGAAAAAATTGTATTAAAAAACGTTTATTTTCTTAATGATTAAATTATGTTTATGACTGAGAAGCCTTGTCAAGGGAATATCTTATGATAATTGATAGAGCTTTAGTAAGGAGAAATGTTTCTTTTAACTGTAGTTTGAGCTCTGATGTATTATACTCTTTTTCCAAGTGTATTAAAATTCAAGTTTTCAAATTGATTCAATAATGTTTTAAGGGTTAATGTGTTTTGCTTTTCAAGAACTATTCTGATTAGGTATGTTATTTTAAGATGAAGTGTGTCATCCTCAAAATATTTCAATTCCAATAAATTAATTATTTTTATATACATTACAAAAGTTTTGCCGAATAATTTATTACACGTATTTTTTATATGATAATATATATAATCATTATAAATATTAAAGTTTAAGTAACTATTTCTTTCATAGAACATTTCATACAAAATAGATGATTTGATTAATTTGTTAATTTCAAGTAACCAAATTTACTATAATAAATCGTTATTCTATAGGGATAAATAAATTGTAGGTACATTTTCTGTTCATTTGATCAAAGTATTAAATAATTTTGGTATTATATGATTTCTTTGTTAATGTTGTGATAAAGAAATAGATAAAAATAATTTGGATAAACTACAAAATATCGTTGCTTTTTTTAAATTCGCAATATAAACAATTTAACATGCAATTTTTATCAATGAAAAAAATGAAAATCAATAGGAATCGATTAAAAATCTTCGCTTTTCGGAAAGAATAGCAACTGTATCAGTTAAGGATCTCATTTTGTTAAAAATACACATACTTGAATGTTTTTTTATGGACGGAGTATCTATTAGAATTATCTTGTAAAGTATATGTATGGTAAGGTTAGTTATAAAATGGTTAAAATTATAAAACACACCAGCGGCAGTTACTCCTGCAATTTCGGTCAGCATTACAATGCAATGTTTTTAGATTCTTTCCACCTGAACGGCCACAACCTGCGCGGCATGATTGCAACTGCACATTAGGCGGTACCTACCGCAATATCTACATACACACACTGATACCACAGTGGCAGTTCGAGATAGTTTATACAAGCGTCTAACTGAAAAGATTAAAAAAATATATATCCAAGGTTATAAATGTGTTCCATGGGCTCATTTGTACGTTATTAACGCTTCGGAGATCGTTGTAGCTCGATGTGGTTACATCTAAATACTAAAATAAGTTCTTCTTCTTCCTCAGCCTATTCCCGTTCACTCCTGGACAAAGGCCTTCTCCATTCGTTTCCATGTCACTCTGTCTTGTGCAGACTGCATTCAGGTTATTCCGACGTGTCTGTTCAGATCATCCTTCCACCGCAGTTGCGGCGCCCTGCACTTATTTTTGCCGTCCACGATCTCCAAGTCAGCAGTCTTATTGTCCATTTTTCATCTAAGCTTCTGGCTACGTGACCTGCCGATTGCCATTTTAGAGTCGCCACTCGGTGGATGATGTCAGTGATCTTAGTTTTTTCTCTCACCGTATCGTTTCTGACTCTGTCTCTTAGGCTTAATCCTAACATGGCTTTTTCATGGCTCTTTGGGTAACTCGTAGTTTCTCGGCACTTTGTTTGGACAATGTTACAGTTTCAAGACCATAAATATCAACTGGCAGAACGCAGGCTTTATAGACTTTTCGTATCAGGTTGATCGGTATTTCCGGTTTTTAAGGATGTAACCCATGTTTCATAAAATGAGTTAAGTTAAAAAAAATAGAACGTCCTTAAATAAACGCACTAAAAAGTAACAAAAAAAGACAATGTTGCTGTTTTCACCTTCGGTAGTAGACTTGGCTGGATCCTAAGCCGTACCGCTAGTAATGTGCTTATTTACTCTCATTTACTTGCACAGCCGATGTCGTCCACTGCTGGACAAAAGTCTCCCCCGTACTTTTGTACATATTCCATCTTGCGTCTTCTGCATCCATTCACCAGCATTTCTTATTATGTCATCAAACCGTCGTGTGAGTGGTCTGCCTCTACTACTTCTACTACGAGGTCTCCACTACCCATCTGGTCCATATTTGGTCTGGCAACATGTCCCGCAAATGACAACTTAGCCACCCGTTCAACGATATCCGTTATTACCGACTTTCTACGCATCTTAGGAATGTCCTTAGTATTTATAAATCCATAATTCGTCACTATAGATGTTTTCAGTAAATGGTACCAGAAATAGAGGAAGATCGAGGAAAACGTGGCACGATCAAATAAATCAAATATTGAATGTCGGCCATGTGAGGAGTCAGAGAAATCGACGCGCGTGCATGACAAGATGTATGAATGTTGAGGAAGCGAGAGAAATATGTCAGGAAAGAAAGGTGTGTCAGTCCATTCTTTCTGCCTACCCCTTCGGGGAGACGGCGTGATGGTTAGTTAGTTAGTTAGTTAGTTTAAAATAAATATTTTTTTAAGTAGTGGACAAAATTTAAAAAAATGTTGAAAATTATTTGATTTAGTTTATTTACTGCTATCTCTCACGTATGATAGAGATTAAGATCTATCAAGACATTAAGTGATCGCGTAAGGAAGACCAGAATAAGAAAGATATGTGAGGCTGAGGATATTATAAGATCGAGCAGATAGCGAAGGAGGGACTGGTTTGGTCATGCCAAATAATGGACACCGCCAGACTCCCATATACTGCACTAGATAATCAGACCCACGGGACTCGTCCTTGTGGAATAAGCCCTGAAAGATGGAAGGATAGTTGAGAACCTACCTCACTGGAGGAGCAACCATCTGGAGAACGGACACATAGATCTGTAGCTAGGAAGAAGACGAAGTTATTGTATGCGATTGTCCGACGCCACTGGGGCAGCGCACAGGGCCGCCATTAGTCTGCAGGTTGTTTGATGAAGGCAGGAGCAGGCGTCCCCGGCCGCGACCCACTGCCTCTATTGGCTCCGGTAATTTCATACTATTTCCACCATTTTATATGATAGGATGCTTCTATTACCGCTATTACGGGTGAAATATTACTGAAATGCAAGCCCAAGGCCCTACGTGTATAAATCAAATACTAATCACATGAGGAAAATGTGCTTGCTATGTTTAGTTACTTTATATTTGTTGCATAAACACGGCAAAAACATATATTTTTTAAACTAATTTTCCTCTTCTTATTACGCAATTTTCGTACAAATCGCCTCTTTGCAAGAATAACGTGACATTTCGAAAATCAAATCTGCCGTGTTCAATATTATTTTCTACAAAAACATGGTATTTTTAAAGTGAAAAACAGAGAATTTATGAGGGAAAGAGACAACGCAACAGTGGTTTATTGTGTTGTCACGTTGTCTCTTTCAGACGGGTATCTTGTTTCATTTTAAAAGATTTCCATTTTTCGAGATAACACGTTATTCTTGCAAAGAGGCGAAATGTTTGCGATCCAGCTGATAACTACGTTTTACGATTATTATTATATTGTACAAATAATCAAAACGAAATTGACAAAATTGACTAGATTATTCATGTAAAATGTAAATGGTTCGCTCTGAATAGAGATGTAATATCCATGTAATAATATTGTTTATGGTTCATGCTTGTTTATTTAACTTGTGCACTAAATCTGGCGTAAGTCGTTGTCTTGTCATAAATTTAAGAAAATGATATTCATAGTTTAACGGTAACGATTTCATAGACCTATCTGTTGATTCTGGACCAAATAGAGTTAACAGTATTGGAGGGAGCCTTGGTAATTAAATTGATTCTCAAAGGTAAGGCAATGTGGTCGGTTTGGAGAAGTGCAACTGCAGCCATCACATCACTATTGATATAAAATTTCATTATTGTGTTAATATTATATTTCCGAACGGTAGTATTTCCAGCCATTTTATTTATTGTCTTTTATGACTTTTTTTTAAAACAAGAAAATGGTTTCGGTTTGGATATAGACAATATGTCATAACACCGACCTTATAATTGGGAAGACGGCGTATGGCGTTAATCTGTCAAGTATAACGGCAAAATAATACGTAAAACTCTTCTTCTTCTTCTTCCTAGTTGTAGACCTATGTGGTCTGTTCTCCAGAGTGTTGCTCCTCCTGTGAGGTAGATTCCCAGCTGTCCTTCCATATTTTAGGAGGTCTTTCACGAGGACGAGTCCCATGAGGCTGATTATGCAATGCAATAAAGGGGAGCCTGGTTGTGTCCATTCTTTGAACATGACCGTACCAGTCCCTTTTTCGCTGTCTGCTCCATCTTATAATATCCTCAACCTCACATATCTCTCTTAATCTGGTGTTCCTCACGCGATCTCTCAGTGTCTTTATTTCGGGAGTCCTCAAAACTTGTTTGGTACTTACTGTGTCTGCCCTTGCTTCGACGCCTGGTCTTACGCATGCTTTATAGATTCTCATCTTACTTTTGATGGCCATGTTTTTCCATATTGTGGATTAATATGGAGTTTTAGAAAACTCCATATTAAATAATTAATTCGAATGAAAACGTCTGTTTTCAACAAAATTTAGGATTGGTTGAAACAAATATCTTCTTCTTCTTCGTTTTATACTAAATCATTGATTTGTTCTTGAAAGAGAGAAGTGGAAGATCAGTTATTTTTCCATCTTTTTGGCGATCTTCCTGGCAGACGACGTCCCACGGATATACTGTGGGCGACTACATCGGGAATTCTTGCAACACTCATCCTATCTACGTGGTCTCTCAGTACCATATTTTTCTGCTCTTATTTCTATTTTTCACTCTGTCCTTGAGAATCCTCTCTGCTAAAGATTGCAGTACTCTCATCTTAGACGTTCAAAGAAGGGTTTTAGTCCAAACTGAATTAGTTATATAATTAATACGAATGAATACGTCTGTTTTCTAGAAGTTTTGTTATAGTTTATATGAATGATATGTTTTGATTGTCTAAGTCTCAAGGTCTTATCAAATGCCTTACAGGCGATAATGTCTTTGACAAGCGAAACATGTCATTCACATAAAATATAATGAAACTTCTAGAAAAGAGACGTTTTCATTCGTATTAATTATTTGATATGGAGCATAACATCATTGTTCAAGAAACAATATACTTGTCAGTTATAGTTGTTATACTATATGTCATATTTACAAAGCTCCCAGTCTCTCCACACAGGTCAGACTGAATAGACTGAGATGGGCCAGTCACATATAGAGTATGCCGTCATCGCGAACCCCAAAAGATTGCCGAAATGGCAACCAGGTGGTAGAAGACCAATTGGACGAACAAGGCTGCGATGGGAGGATGATGGGGCGAAATCGTTACGAGTGTCAGATTGGCGGGTCAGAGTAGAGGACAGGAGGAGTTGGAGGCGAAGAATACTGGAAGCTAAGGCTCGATATGAGCTGTAGGGCCATCGAAGAAGAAGAAGAAGATACCATATGTCATGATGGTTCTGACACAGGTTTTGTAGATTTTTGATCCAACAAGATCTGACCTCGTTGAAACAAAAATGTTTGGATTAGCGAACATCAATAGTGTTAAGCTATGTCCATTAATTTGAGATAGTATTCGATGTGCGTTCTCCCGAAATATCTCTGGCTTAGAAGAGTGTGTCGAGAGTGTGGACTACAATACGATCGTATGACTGTTCCCGGTATACCGGCGGGGCATAATTAAAATATCGAATCAGTCCTCGGAGTTTAACTAGCTGCGCTCGGATTGGGCATTAGGAGGCGCCGACGTGCGGAAGATTTATGGCCATTAGCTGGAAAATACTCCACGGAACGCGCCTTAACACTTTCATGACTAAAATCATTGGAACTGGTGTCATATTACGGAAAATATTAATATGAGTAGGTTTCTTTTTTTACTCTGCATATCCTTTAAGGGAATGGCGTTATGGGTAGTAAGTTAGTTTAACAAATAATAATAATAAAAGTCTTTTGTAAATCATATTTTTTTTATCGCTGGATCAAAATATCATTAGTTAAGGTATGTCATAAGACAATGTTCTTATTCTTCTCCTTCAGCTTATCGCCGTCCACTCTTGGACGAAAGCCTCCTCCATGTCCCTCCATGTCGATCTCTCTTGCGCAGTCCCAGCGTACGTTCCAGGTCTTCCCTCCACCTCATTTGTGGTCTTCCTACTCTACTTCTCGTGTCTCTCGGTCTCCAATTCAGCAATATTTTGGTCCATATTTCGTCTGCAGCTCGAGCGACATGCCCTGCCCATTTCCATTTTATAGTCGTCACCCGGTGGATCTTGTTTTATCCCTCACTATTTCGTTCCTGACTCTATCTCTAAGGGACAGGCCTAGCATGGCTATCTTCATCGCTCGCTGCATGACTCTTAGTCTTTCTGCACTGTGCTTTGTCAGAGTCTTATGTACTTACTGGCAGTGAAATATGTACTTACTGGCAAAACAATGTTAACTATAATATATTTCAAATTGTTTAAAAAAAAGTACTTTTAGAAGTTGATGAAAATGTAAAATGAGTTATATCCTATTGGATATATATCAATTATTATTTTAGTTGCAAATAATCAGAGGCGACTCAGGGTCGAGAAGTGTTAGAAATAACCACCGTTTGATCGTAGCCGGTTTTCCTTGGGGCACTTCACCGACAAGTCGCATTCGGCTTGCGATAATTAAATTGAGTTGTGTAAACGATAATGCTTTTTTTCTAAGTGGCATCAAATGTTAATACTGGACGGCGAGCGAGTTATAAGGAAAGCGTTAACTTCGTTATTATTATTTATTCTTATTGAAAAAGTTGTAAATTATGTTTTATGGGGCGTCCGTAATAAAGACAATAACCTCTCACTAGAGGGAGACGATAGGATGGGCGAGCTATAGGAATGGATTGTTTGTGTAGGCTTTAAGCGCGATTCCTAAAAGCCTCGTTGGAAAGCTATTTTTTTTTCTTTTTAAAAAAGACTAACATCAAGGCTTTATATCAATGATATTAGAATTTATTTTACAATCGTGAGCAGAAAATAGCTCATTATTATGAAGAAGGAACCTGGTCGTGTCCAGGCTTGAACCCACGCCCCCTGGATCAGGAGCCAAGCGATCTATCCCCTAGACCACCACCCGGTTATTTTCTTGCTTTAAATGTATTTTGTGGAATTTTTATGTTTTTTTTTAAATATACAAGGTCTGTTCAAAAAGTATCGCGAATTTTGAATTTCGAATTTTGAATTTTGAATTATTATGAAGAAGGAACCTGGTCGTGTCCAGGCTTGAACCCACGCCCCCTGGATCAGGAGCCAAGCGTTCTATCCCCTAGACCACCACCCGGTTATTTTCTTGCTTTAAATGTATTTTGTGGAATTTTTATGTTTTTTTTTAAATATACTCGTAATTGAATTATGTTCTATCCACTGTTTCCATTAACTTTGTAATATTTAGGATAAAACTCCATCATTTTTTTTTAATTTTACCAAGGGTGCAAGGGAGTTACCTGAACATATGATGTTACTGTAAATATAACACCAGGCGTCAGCAAAAACATCACAAAGTCGGCCAAACCTCCAACCACAATAGCAAGAGAAATATAGAAAATAAGACTCCTATTAGAGCCATCCATGCTATATAGATATAAGAGCTTACCATTGATACTATGAATTAGAAAAAGACGAATATTGAAAATAGAAAGATAGATATTGTATTATAATATTAAATGGTTCATTGTTTTGGCCGAAACACTATGATACCTTAACTGTTAAATTAAATAACTTTGATTTTTGTATCACAATTGTATTTTAGAATAAGAGAATAAGAGAGATATGTGAGGTTGAGGATGTTATAAGATGGAGCAGACAGCGAAAAAGTGACTGGTATGGTCATGTTCAAAGAATGGACACCACCAGACTCCCCTATATTGCATTGCATAATCAGCCTCACGGGACTCGTCCTCGTGGAAGACCTCCTAAAAGATGGAAAGACAGCTGGGAATCTACCTCACAGGAGAAGCAACACTCTGGAGAACAGACCACATAGGTCTACAATAAGGAAGAATAATAATAATAATTGTATTTTATTTTACGCGACAGCTGTTTCGTAAAATAAAATACAATTGTGATACAAAAAACAAAGTTATTTAATTTAACAGTTTATAATATTAAATGTATTATAAATGATGTTCACTTCATTTTCTTGTACGGTAAACACAAAAAAATGTATTTTACGCTTTTAAATTTTCCTGCGCCATAAAAGTTATTAAAAATTGCTAATTTATGTAAGATTTTCACATTGAGCACAAAGAAATTTAAATTCATAAAAAAATAGAACGTCTCAAGAAGAAACAATGGAATTAGCCGAAATGTAAATTTATTAGGTAATTACAGTATAAGTGTTCCGACAATGACATGACATTTTGACAAGCGGTACACGATCCAAACCTTGTTTTGAGTCATTTCTTAGGTAAAAAACAATGGCGCGAGAAAGAGCTGTTTTGACACATGTTTAACCCGTCCATCAGCGTCGTTATATGGTACAGTCGTAATAACCTAATTACAGCGAGGCAAGGAATAAAAAGGTGATTTTATACTTTAATATATTGCATTGAGAAAGAAAAGAATGTAAGGCGGATAAATGCGTCCTAAATAAAGTTAAGAAATGGTCACGAACGGATAAAGGAAGAATGGTAAAAATTTATATAACGTACAAGTAGTGTGAAAAGAAAAAAATATCGAAGAAGCTAAGAAAGAAATAGCATGACTAAATTAATGAATTACTAAAAGATGACCATATTCGAAGACCGGACAATCGATGTGTGTCATGGTGTGTGAATAGAGTTATGTCAGGATAGTCCATCCTCTCTTTCTATCCCTCCGCCGAAACTCCATGATGGTTAGGTAGTTAGTTATATTTATCAAATGCAGTTCAAAAATATTCTTTTTTTAAATCCTATAACGGATGTTTTATAACAAAGGGAATATAGAAGTGAGTAGAAACGGTAACTCATTATTATTAAGAAGGAACTGGGTCGTCTCTAAGATTGAACCCAAGTCCTCTGGATCAGGAACCAAGCGTTCTGTTCCCTAGACCACCATCCGGTTTAAATTACTTATTAGAATTACAGTTTTTTTTAAATTTTATTCCTGGTATAGTTATAAATTATTTAAATTTGGGATTTGTGATGTACATAAATGATTTATTTTAAAATAAACTTAATAATTAAAACTAACTAACTAACCAACCATCACGCGCAGAAATAATGGAATGCCACGCTTTTATTTCCTGACATACTTCTCTTGCTTCCTCAACATTCTTACATCGTGTCATGCACGTACCTCGATTTCTCCGACTCCTCACGTGGCTGAAATTCAATATTTAATTAGTTTGATCGTGCCACGTAAATATTTAATACGAATGAAAACGTCTATTTTAATTTACGAGTAGCTAGTGCCATTCCACGCAATGAATTCAAAAAGCCGTGCAGGATCGGTTTATATGATGTTTTTCTGTAAATATTACAATATGTAGTGTGATATGTATGTAAGAAAGTCAGCCGAAAGAATCGAGCATTAGACGAGGTCCATCAGCGCATCTCCCGGCCCGGGGTGAGGGGCGGCGCTCAGATCTCATGGCGGCCTTGCAATTAAATTTCAATCAGTCCTTGTCTACAGTTCCCTTGTCTATACTCCTAACTCTGTTCTTCTTTTTGTTGCAGGTTAGTGTTATCTCGCTGCGCTGGGGACGCAGCCTCACAGGTGTGCGCAGGGACGGGTATAATGTAATGTTAATCATAATCAAATGTAACGTCAATAACATGTTATGATACATTATAAACCGGGCGATTTTCTGAGAGAATGCTTGGCTCCTGATCTCAAAGGCTCGTTAATGCCGGGACACGACCTAGTTCCTTCTTTATAATCAATGTTTGTTAAAATCCACCAACGTTTGTGTCTTCGACTGGATTCAACAGCTCGCTGCATCTTCTGGTGGTGCCATTCCAGAACATGACAGCGAGCTGCCTAAACCGGTCGAAGACCAAACATTAGTGGAATTTAACTATTGTTTATATACATAAAAATATACAATTCTTTTTATTTATCATTTACAATGAATTTCTACCATAAAATTTTCAAAAATCAAAATTAATTTGACAATGTGTAATTAATACGAATATCTATTTATTGTTTCTTGAACAGTGATGTAAAACTCCATATTAAATAATTAATACGAATGAAAACGTCAGTTATCTAGATATATGATATATATAAACGTCCGCTTTCAAGAAGTTTTATTATATTTTATGGGAATGACATGTATCGCCCTTCTAAGGCATTATTAAATGTCATTTGATAATGCCTTAGAAGGGCGAAACATGTCATTTTAGAATGCCTTAGAAGGGCGAAACATGTCATTTCCATAAAATATAATGAAACTTCTGAAAAGTGAATGTTTACCGAGAGTAAATGTCATATACCTATCTATATCTTTGTATACACTTAAACCGACAAACTTCATTTTTAAAAACTTTATGTCCACTTAATTATATATTTTTAAGATTGAAAAATTAACAATTTTTTGTAAAGTTATTATAATTTCTATGAAATCGCGCAATCGAGAAAATTAAAACAAAAACAATTTTAATTTCGACACACACTCGTTTATAGTGATATACTATGATACAGGACTTTATTTTTACAATTTTATTACCTACTTAAATAGAGTAAAGTAAAAAAAAAATTATAAAAAATAATATAAGGTTCAATTGGATTTGAGCATTTTGACATTGTGGCATTTTTCAAGACCTGTCTACTTATTTGAAATGAAAATGATATTCTAGAATGGCTTTTAATATCATAAATTAATGAACTACGAAGAATTCAATTGATTATTCAAATAAATTTGTATCTTATGATAGAACTGTATGAGAGAAACAGCCCGACCTTTCCGAAGATGCCAGCGAGGAATAGCCAGGGGCGCAGCGATCAGAGCGGAGATGAACGAGTTGAAGAAAAAAACTATTACGATAAAGCTATTTCGTAAACATGTTAACAAAAAAGCCGAAACTATGAGATATCACAGTTATATTTAAAAACGCATTAGGAGTCTCCCGGTCGGGTGAATGAGCTTTGGACTTTGGACGAGCATTTTCAGCTTGTTGTAGATACTGACTAAATCACTCGAATTGAAGAATTGATGTTGGATAATCCATTGTTTTGGCGGAAACACTGTGATACTTCAACATTATTAACTGTTTATAAATACGTTCTGTCGTAAAGTAAAATAAATACAATTTGTGATATAAAACAAAGTTTTTGAATTAACAGTTATAAAATGTTAAAATATCATAGTGTTTCGGCCAAAACAATGGACTATTTAATTATTAACTGTTTAATTTGAAACTGTTATCATAATTTATCATAACACAATTTATTTATTTAACTAACTAACCATCACGCTGTTTCCCCGTAGGTAGAGAGGATGGACCGCCATACAGCTCTGTCCTGACATACTTTTCTAGATTCCTCTACATGAATACATCCTCGTCGATTTTTCCGACTTCGAATGTGGCCGCCTTTTAGCATATGATCAGTTCTTGCCATGCTTTCCTTGGTCTTCCACGACTTCTCTTTCCATTCACACTACTTGTATACAACATTTTAACCATTCTTATCACCTCCTTTCGGCCTTATGTCCAAACCATCTCAGGGATCCTATTTGTGTATTTATTATGATGCTATCATCTGTCTTACATTTCTTCCTTATTTCGTCGTTCGGTATTTTATCATATACCGTTTTTCCGCACTTTCTTCTCAGTGATCTCGATTCTACGACATTTATCCCACTTTCATTCTTCTTTTGCAAGCTCCAAACTTCACCTCCATACATAAGGGTTGGCATTAGAACTCCATTATATTTATATAATTTCTATGAAATTGTCGTGACAGTTGTTTCGCCAACACATGTTGACATTATCTGATGTCACAATCAAATGTTGATTTTTACACCCGATGATGCCAACGTCGGTTCGCGAAACAAATAAACATAAACAAAAAGTTCAATTCAATACTTCTGATCAAATCAATCTATTCCACAATATATAGGTTCCTATGTGTTCCATGTTTATTATAAATATTCTGATCTATAAATTCGGAAGTGAAGCATGGGACTGGCAAAATAAGGTTAATTCATGGTTAATAGTCTTTTTCTTCTTCCTTGTTGTAGACCTATGTGGTCTGTTCTCCAGAGTGTTGCTCCTAATGTAAGGTAGATTTGCAGCTGTCCTTCCATCTTTTAGGAAGTCTTCCATGAGGACAAGTCCCATGAGGCTGATTATGCAATGCAATATAGGGGAGTCTGGTGGTGTCCATTATTTGAACATGACCGTACCAGTCCCCCTTTCGCTGTCTGCTCCATCTTATAATATCCTCAACATTACATATCTCTCTTATTCTGGTGTTCCACACGCGATCCCTCAGTGTCTTGCCTGCTATCATCCTCAGTGTCTTCATTTCGGAAGTCCTCAAAACTTATTTGGTCCTTACTGTGTCTGCCCTTGCTTCGACGCCATATGTTATTATTGGTCTAATGGTGATGAATATAAAATATTTTAAATGTTTAATAAAAAAATCTTTATAATATATGGTATATTTAAAATAATTCCACTTTTGGCTTCGATCGGATTCGGCAGCTCCCTGCCATCTTGTGGATCAGAAATTCACGGGGAATTAAACAAAATATATTATATTATAAAGGAAATTGTCGTGGTTGAAGAGTGTGGCGGTTCATCCTTTTTGCGTTCCTTTTAGAGAAACGGCGTGATGCTGAGTTAGCTATATAAATATGTGCGTAGGTACTCCCAAAAATCCGATTTGTTGTGGAGATGCTAGCCGCCCGAGATGGTCCCGCCCGCGGGTAGGCGCGCGCTCGGCTGTCAGTAGCCCTACAAATCTTATCCCAAACATAATTATTTTCTCTGCAAACATGGTCAAATTTATTTGCTGGCTCATCTTCGCCGTTACCGAACACCTCGCGCTCTGCTTATCATCATAAATTATATCCAGTTCCGGCAAGGGAGAAGGAGGCTGGAGCACGTCTTGTAGAACGAAATGTACCTAAAAAAACAGTCTAAATGGAATGCAAATACGTATCTTATTTTTTACATAACTTTAATAACAGAAAAAAGATATGAGGATGTGCATCGAATAAAAAAAAGTTTATTCTATGAAGAATGGTCTAAGTAATATAAGGATCAGATCAGGATCAAGTGCGGGCCACACTGTGACAAACAAACCGCATAAACACGTGAAATCCATAGGGATTCGTGTTTATTCAAACAGTTATCTATCTCATTCTACGCCGGGTAAAATAATGCGAGGAAGAGAGATAAACGTACCATGTGCAACAAACAAACTATTCAACAAACATGGTACGTTTATCTCTCTTCCTCGCATTATTTTACCCGGCGTAGAATGAGATACATAGTCTGGCTCGTTGGTTGTAAACCGATTTTTACACAGTCTGGCCTGCCTATTAGCCTTATAGATGTACAATACAGACATCTTATTTCAGATAATACATTATTTGAAGATATACTAATGTATGATAATCTCTAAATAATAATCTCTAAATGACAATGATTTAACTTTTAAAATCTTTACAGACATTTTAAAGGTATAATTTTCAACGCCGTTATAAAGAACATATTATTTTCTTCAAGTTTTCATTTATTTCAATTTGATTTATGAATTTTATCTAGTATCTTAAATAAAACATTTTTTTTTAATTTTCAGTACTCGGTTTTGGTTAGAAATATAAAATGTATAAATATATAAAGCAATATAAACACTTTGTATTTCAACCATGGAATGGTAATATTTGAAGTCAACTGGTTTCACTTGTATCCATGCTCCAACAGGGCAATATATAAAATGTTTTTATATTGGCCCACTGAATGCTTGGGAACAAGCAATTATAGTTGACTTCAAATACCTGTATAGTAACCATTCCGTGGTTTAAACACAACACGTTTATTTAATTTTATATATTTATAAATTTTAATAACAATACTCTACTATTGTCAACTTATATTTTTGTTGCTTTATTTGCTTTGTGGTGAAACATTAAAACTACACTTTAAAAAAAATATGTTGATACAAATGATTATTTTCTAGACTTATTAATAATATATCGGAATGACATTTTTTGCCTTTCTAAGGCATTCTTAAATATCGTTTTCATTTTTATTAATATTTAATATGGAGTTTTACACCATTGTTCAAGTAACAATACATACTATATTTTTGTTTAAATCATCACCTTTACTCTCGGGCAGAAAAAGTATTATATTATTAAAACTTATACTTAAAGTGTTTTTTCTTGACTGAGTATGTAATGGTACAAGACAAACATAAGATTGTTTTTTATCGTAAGATATATATTTAGGTCTCAACTTCATATCTAAATGCTGTAGAAACTAGTGGTTTCTCTCTGTTGGATTGCTAAATACTAATTTCACTTACAAAGTGTAATTTCTTTTCCTAAAATAAAGCCTAGAAACAGTTCGCGATTACTCCAGCAAATCCGTCCACGAAGTATAGCATTATCCACGAGCTGTGTTGTATAATGCTTGTACGGGCTGTGTGAAGTAATTTGGGATGTAGTTTTTGCTACAATGTTTGGTTGATTGATGAAACCGGCAACGGGGGAACTATCACGGAGTGAGCGGCGCGGCAGGGCAAAATACTGCACTCTAATACCATAGAAAAACAAGAATGAAACAGAACCAAATTAAATCTAATTCGTGTGCCAACACAATGTTTGGAGTATAGATATCCAGGGTTTCTCTTCTTAGATGTTTCACCCATAATATTATACATATTAAGATAATTACAAGAGAACTAGACCCGGTCGCTGACAAAGACAAAAGTGGAAGTAGTTAAAAAACATCGTTTTATTGAATTATTATTGAAAAATGATTTGTTTATAATTAATACGATAGAAAATGTCATTTTCCAGAAGATTTATTATACGAGTATTTTATGAGAATTACATGTTTCGTCTTGCTAAGGGATTATCAAATGTTGGTGGAATGAGCGTCACTTGTCTAGGAAACGGACTTTTTCATTATTAAATATGGAGTTTTACATGTAAAACTCCATATTCAAAAATTAATACAAATGAAAACATCTGTTTTCTTGAAGTTATATTTTATTTTACGGGAATGACAGGTGTCACGTGTCTAAAACATTATTAAATGTGACATGTGAAACATATTATTCCCATATATTCTAATAAAATTTCTAGAAAACAGACGTTTTCATTCGTATTAATTAAGACCTGTCAACCCCTTTTAGGTGATACACAAGAATGTTTTTAAACTGATCTGATACAATAAGTCATTAATAATAACACCAATATATGTATTAATATCCGGTCGCTGTCGAAATGAAGACAAAAGTGGAATTAGTTGAAAAACATCGTTAGTTAGTTATTCTTCTAATAAGGATCATTTTCGATTTGAAGCTATATTTAAAATATTTTTTTCTATAATAAAATTTTCACACATTCCAACTATGATATTTTACTAACCCATTTAAAAATCATAAATGGTTGTCTCAATAAGTGTATACTGGATCAAATCTAGGAGCCAATCGGATTGTCGACCCGAGTTGGCCAATGGCTCGGGCTTACGATGCACCCATATAATAATGTTAAGTAACTGAACACGGCCTCTGGTAAATAATACAAAATGAATTTAATCGATTCCATGTTAATGCTCAGCCATATAAGTGTACAAAACCACTTGAAACCAAAACCCATGGGGATGGGAACAATGCTCACGCCATGTCTACGGCAAATTGAAAAGGGCTCTGTAACCCAACCTAACCTGCGAGTAGCTTCATATCAAACGTAATGGATTGCCTGGGGTTGGAGTCTAAACGTTCGCTAATGTTTCATTTATGCTTTAAATGCTTTGCGTTGGACAAATACTTTGTTTTTACACATCTTAAACAATTCTTATATAACCATGATTAAAAAAAAAATGTTTTCTGGAAGTTTAACAATATTTTTGGAGTGACATGTTCGCCTTATTCGCTATTAAGATCTAAGCTGAAAACCCTACTTTTACATCTATCATACCCAAATTAATACCCAATTTTTGAATTGTTTTATTATATTATTTTCTTACCGATCGCTAATATAAGATGCAGGATTCATATTTAGATATTTAGATTAAAAAAAAGTATCAATGCGCCCTTGAGGTTATAACATCACGAAAATGTCTCTTTAAAAGTTATTAAGTAAATTATTATTATAGTTATTATTATTTAACATCATATTCGCTAGTGTTCCTGCAAAGCGAAACATGTTATTCTCTATTATTAGAAAACTTACTATACTTCTCTCTCAATCTTGGTCTCTCTACTACTGGATACAGACCTCTTCAAAAAATTTCCACTTTTTTATATCGGTCGTCTTCCTAACCAATTATTAATCACTTTTTGAGGCTAAAACATATCGTCAGCCCATTTCTTTTACGACCTCCCGACACCTCTGTTGTTTTCCGATGGACTCCATTAATTCATAAAAAAACTAAGAAAGAACTTTTACGTTTTAAATTACACAAGTAATTAATTCGAATGAAAACGTCTGTTTTCTAGAAGTTTTATTATATTTTACGTGAATGATATATTTCGCCTGTCTAAAGCGTTCATATTAATGATTTATTATGAGGTTTTACATAATTTTTCTATAAACAATAAATAATTGGTTCGCAACCCATCACACCGCGTCTCCCGCGGGGCGAAAAGAGAAGGTTGGAGTGCCGCATCGGTTAAAGTGCGATAGTCCATTCTTTCTGCCTACCCTTTCGGGGAGATGGCGTGATGGTTAGGTAGTTAGTTAGTTAATTATTTTAATAGTTTGTAAATTGCTTATATGTTGTTTCTTAAACAGTGGCATAAAACTCCCTATATAATTATTAATAGGTACGAAATTTTCAGGTAATGATTGCATTTGTATCTGTATATTTTTAATATTAATTTTTGCGGTTTATTTGGCAGATACTGAGTATAGAAAATACACATCTTTTGTTAGCTTAAAGCTCTCCGAATAAAGCGTCCTCCTGGTTTCATTCCACCTACATGTATAATATAGTCCGAGTAATATTAGCTCGTTCCTCCGATATATTGGAATATTATATAACGCGAGCGAAGGGCGGTCATTGGGTTAAAATCTTCTCCCACGACGGTCATATCAGGTTCTTCGCCAGTCTGCGGTTTCAGGACTACGGAAAACTTGAAATATTTTTT
Organism: Lepidostoma basale; assembly: GCA_022606425.2. NCBI lineage: Eukaryota > Metazoa > Arthropoda > Insecta > Trichoptera > Lepidostomatidae > Lepidostoma > Lepidostoma basale. The sequence continues at coordinate 257,857 of JAHDVF020000133.1, forward strand.
ATACAAACAATAAGAAGATCGTTTCAATGGAATCGTTGACCTCAGTGTAAGAAGAATCTGCGTTTCTTATACACATTGAACAGTCTTGTATGATAAATAATAGTGTTTTAAATTGACACGAATGAAAACGTCGGATTTCTGGAAGTTTTATAACATTTATTGGAATGACATGTTAGCCTTGCTAAGGAATGATCAAATCCAACATTTTATTAAACATTTGATGATGCTTTAGCAAGGCGAATAATGTCATTCCTATAAAATGTAATAAATCTTTTAGAAAACATAAATTTTCATTCGTATTACTTATTTAATATGGTTTTTCTTCTATATTCGCCATACTTTATGTTGTTATGATGCTTTATTTCACTTTTTCTTTTTTATATACTTTGTATATACAACACCAATTTAAAAAAAATAAAATTATACACACATGTTTCGGACAACCAGTTCTTCAGTGATACATATTATAAAGATACCAATTAAAAATATTATAAAATTGTATAATAAATAAAATAATAATAATATGCTAACTTTTAAAGCGCCGTTTTTGTGATGTAATACCCTCAAGGGCGCATTAAGACGTGTTTTAAATTTTTATAATATGTATCACTGAAGGACTGATTGTCCGAAACATGTCTATGTAATTATATATTTTTAAATACAAGTGTTGTATATACAATGTATATAAAAGCTAAATTTAATATGGCTTCTAATTTTAGATAAACTTAAGGCGTTAACACTGGAGAATTCCATAATGACGATTTTTTATGAAATAAAACACTGTTATTTTTTTTCACTTTTGAGTTTGTTTTTCTCGCACGTTTTGAAGGTTTTATATATTTATCATCGGAAGAACGATATAAACTAAACAATATGCAAGTAGTTGAGCTTGTAACACGTGCAAATTAAAATGAAGACTAGTACCAGAGACAGAACAATAACAAGAGTTTAATGTTTATATCTAAAATAAAATAGAAATAAAAGGGCTTCGTAATAAGAGCATTGTTATTACAAAGCCCTGAGGAGGCTTGGGTACTAATGAAACAAGTCGGCAATTAAAATAACCGCATAGTGGTGAAAACCAAAGTGTAGTGTTTTTATTTCTATTTTATTTAAAATATAAATAAATAAAAAAATTTAAATGTGAATGCCACAAAGTGAATGCTTCATACGAAAATTTAAGAGTTTAAGGGGTAAATATTTTATGTTTTGAATATGTATCGTCCTCTTTATGGTGAAGGTATAAAACCTTCGAATCATGTCGAGAAAAATAAACTAAAAATTGAAACAAAGGGGTTTTAATTCATAATTTTTTTTTAATAAAATTTAATATGTCTTAATTTCCAAAACCTCTCTTGAATGTAATATGGTGCATAATATAATACATTCTTCTTCAAAGCATTTAGTTCGCCAGATCGCCCTTTATGCCGGCATAGCCAACCCCCAAATCCAAGAAAGAGAAAAACATAAAATTTAATATTGTAAGTAAGTAATACAAATTACACGGACGGCTTCTGTTATTTTGTTTACCAATATTTTTAATGATAAGGATGAAATATCCGATACACGGTAATGGTCAGGTGCGGTGCATTCGTACCCAAATCTGTGATACTTAAATTTGCATCTGCGCGCTCAGTAATCAGATGTTCCGGAGGAATGATCAGTCTGGGCGCAGGGATGGCCCCGGGTGGAATTCTGCCGGTTCGCGCGAACCGGCTGCTAAATCCAATATTTTTTTTTTAGAATTTTTCTAAAAACTTTTGTTTTTTCTTTGAGATTTATAATTTTTTACTACATACAACGTGTTTATTTAATTGGACTGAAATACGTTATTTCTCTTTTTTAAATTTTTTTTTTTTTTTATGCACTTTGTTTATACAACACTTACAATACAAAAATAAAATTACATAGACATGTTTCGAACAACCAGTCCTTCTTCAGTAATACATATTATAAAGATACATACAGATTAAAAATATTATAAAATTGTTTACATGATCGGACAGATGTTATGTTATACAGATGAAATGAGGTACACTGAGATAGGTAACCGGGAGTAACGGATGTCATTTGCGGGACATGATGCCAGACTGATAGACCAAAGATAAACTATATAGAAGAGTAGTGGAATGGAGACCTCGTAAAAGAGACACTCTCACACCATGGTCTTATGATATAAGAAAAAATGGTGGTGACTGGATGCAGAAGTCACAAGATACGAATGTGTGGAGAAGTATGGGGGAGGCTTAGTCAAACAGAGGACGATATCAGCTGTTTGTTAGTAAGTAAACTACAATAAGTATTGTTTTTGTATTATTATTTATTACTTATCAGCCGTCTGTCGTCCACTGTTGAACGAAGGCCTATCTCAATGTACACCATTCTCCCCTATCCAGTGACACTCTTATCCATCCATGTCCACCAATCCTTACAATATAATCGGTTCTGCTAGTATGTGGACTACGGAATTCTGTGTGTGGTTTCCATTTGAGAATGCGTCTTGCCTGTCGCCTGTTGGTTCTCTGACCAATATGGCCAGCCCATCGTCATTTCAGGGATACCTTAGTCACATGGGTTCATTGTCGGATAAATTCATTTCTAATTCTATCTCTTTAAGTTATTCCAAGCATGGATTTTACATAGCTCGCTGGAAGGCTTGGGATTTGTATACTATACCAACTGTCAAATCAATATTGATTAAAATTTACTAATACTCTTAATGTTAAAATTTAAAACATTGTTATAATTTCACAATTTCTTTATATTCACTGAGAGTGTCGCGACAGCTGTTTCGCCAACCGACTACAGCCGTGATATAATAACAGTGTTTTAAATTATAACAGTAATAATGTTGAAGTATCATAGTGTTTCGGCAAAACAATGGACTATTAAATTAATATCCATTAATTGCAATCGAAGAAGCACTTGTTTTTAATTAAAGCAATATTTTTGTGACAAGCTGAGAGAAAGTTCTATATTTAAACTATAAAACAGTTGAAGAATGTAGCGGTCCCAGCTAAAAGAGGTTAGTTTATGTTTTAATCGAATGTCTGTGAACCGGTAGTTGATTTTTATAAGGCCCATCACTATCTGGGCGGGGGCGACCAAGGCTCTACTCAGCCAACTTGCACATTAGCTGCATTTAGCTGCAAGCTTGATGCGATCACTGGAATCAATCGAAATATTAAAATATTAAAATGGTATTTGGACCCATTCTTAAAAACTGAAATTAAGCAGCTTGGCGCTACGAACACAAAAAATATAAATGATTAATTCAAGATTTTAATAGTGCAATTATATACACTGAGTTTTATTTGCTCATTTCATATAACAATGGAATTAAAATTTCAATTTACGTATAAAAAGTTTGTAAAAAAATAGTTCTAAGCTTGTAAACATTTAAATTTCTTATTCTGGATCTTTATGATCCTTATCATTTCCTCCCTGATGTTGACTTTTGAGACTAGGGGTCGTCTCTCTTTTCTTATTTATGCACAGCAGCTTCTCAATGTTATTTGGCTAGTCCAATTATCCATGGTCATGTCCATTGGAGTCCGACATTATATATTTCTAGATTTCTTTACTTCCATGTGATCTAAAAATCAAAGATTCTTATTACTTTATAACTTTTTGTCCTTCTCGCATTTTTGAATTTGATATTATTTCATTAGATAATTCATGACACGTCATCTAAGAGATCTGAATACTGTTTCAGTTAAAGGTTATTTTTGTTTTATAAAAGTGTATAATGGTGTTCTTGTACCGACCTTTATGTATGGAAGTGAAGCATGGAATTCTCAAATGAAGAATGAAAGTATAATAAATGCAGTAGATGAGATCTCTTAGACGAATGTGTTTTAACTCTTTATATGATAGATTATCAAATGCAAATATAAGGGGTGAATGCAGTGAGAATGAAAGTGTGATTAAATCAATGAAATGTTAAATTTTGGTCATAAGGCGCATGACACGATGTATGAATGCTGAGGAACCGAGAGAAATATATCAGGAAAGATCAGTGTGTCGGTCCATTCTTTCTGCCTACCTTTTCGGCGAGACTGCGTGATGGTTAGTATGTTAGTATTTAAGAAATAACAATTCTAATTCGATAATCACTGTATCAAAATCAATGATTTGTTGAATGATTTTTTAATTGGTGTATCTTCATATGTAGAAAGGGTTTTATTAACCGTTGTGCGCCGATTCAACTGCTGTGAGAGGAATGATCTGGTGATTAGGGAGGCTGACTGACGCGGGGCCCGATCTTCTATCAGGGATCTCTGGACAGGGTAATTACAGGGCGCTCAGTCGACACTTTGTGTGTAGTATAGTGAAGGGTAGTACCTGGCGCTAAATTACTTTAATACTTTAATTTATAGATAAAGTTATACAGATTCGAGACGATGTGAATCAGAGAAGATTATGTATTTTTTGATATTTAACTATGATACTTCAACATTCTTAATTGTTAAATTTGGAACACGTAATAATATCACAATTTATATATTTAATTTCTAAGCAATTTCAAAGCTGTTTCGCCAACTGTTGAATCATAAGGTGGCTTGACAAAGAGTTGTTTGTTACACCAGATGATGCTAGCATTGGTTGGTGAAACAGCTGTCGCAACAATTTGATTGAATTTAAATAAATAAATGGTGATATTATATAAGTGTTCCAAATTATACAGTTAAGTATAATTAAAAATAAAATAAAACACTTTTTCACTTAGTATAAACCACTTAATTTGCTAATTAAGTGGTTTATACTAAGAGAAAAAGCGTTATCTACATAGATGGCTGATTGAAACTGACACGTGAAGATAGATATGGATTTGAAGTATATATACATCTTCCAAAATTTGTCATGCATGATCATAATAACAAATGTGGAATGGGGAATGTTGTAATTACATAAAGCGTGCGCTTAACCCAACCAATGACTGGCCATAAGTCCTGTAAACACCTTGATCATCCATGTTCAGTTTCCAGTTTGCGTCTTCGTCTCTATTGAGATACAATTAAATTTTTCTTTGAAATATATCAAACTACCAAGTAATAGCTTCGTGTCAAAGTTTAAGCATATTTTATTTAGCTTAATTTTGATATTAAATGATGAAATAGCGATTTCAATTTCATAGTTTCAGATGGAAAAGAACGAAATGAAGTAAAGTAGACGTATGATGTCCGTCTGCGTTAATCTACGGTCTTGTATAAAGAAGAGAGAGATAGGTGCCAATGCTTAAAAAACAATGACTCTCTCATTCTAATTGGAAGGTATTTTAGAAAATGACTCAAATGATGTATTCCCTTAATGACACTTATCATATAAAACACCCCTCCCCTTTTAATATGTAGAAACTAGAATTCATTTGTCTCGGTGCCTAATTTAAATTAGAGGAATGAATTAATTCTTCAATTCTCATTGCGCATGCTCGCCGGCACCAATCATAATTATCGGGGCGATTATGTTGTTTAGTGCTGGACATCAAACGGACCGCCTGTTCTCAGAATCCTCCTAGCGCCGCCAGAGAACAAACACTGCTATCCATCGTCCAATCTGTTCACACAATATATGGAAGATGCCATAGATATTGTGTGAGCCCAAGCCGAAGACAAAACTAACCAAATGCTCTGGGTTTATTCCAGCTATTCCTACATTAAGCTTTCTCGTCCGAGAAATTTCCTTCATTGGCCTGCTCTCTTGCTATTAACAACGTGTAAAATTTCAATCCCGTTATCTTTATTAAGCGAACGATCCTTTTCAACGAGGTGGTTAGCGAATTCTGAAAAGTAATTATTAGAGTATTTTTGGGATACCCAACGTTGAGTATGACTTCTGAAAAAGTATTCATTGTTTATACACTCTAGAAATTGAAAAAAACGTTGTTTATTATCCACTAAAATATTAAATATCACGACATGTTTCGGAGGAGACTTCCATCTTCAGGTGGAAATATTTATCGTAATAACGATATATATTTTCACCTGAAGATGGAGGTCTCCTCCGAATCATGTGATATTGAATATTTTAGTGGATAATAAACAACGTTATTTTTCAATTTCCAAAGTATATTATAATAGAATTTCACAGTGTTAATGCCGTTAATTTCAATAAATTATATCTTTTTTCTTGAACAATGATATAAAATAATCATATTAATTATTAAAACGAATGAAAACATCTGTTTTCTATAGAAATTCAAATGCAACATTAATTCATATTTACATAAAATATAATAAAACTTCTAGAAAACAGGCGTTTCCATTCGTAGGTATTAACTATTTTGAAAGAGTCTTTCTTTGTCTTAAATTAAACTGGCATTTTAGTGGTAACAGCTATGACTGATATAACGAAGATTTCTGGTTCGATTTTCGGTGATGACTGTGTGAAAAAATAGCTTTCTTTGGTCTGGTAGAAATAACGTTATAATAATAATGACAATAGATTAGCTAACTATCCCATGACATGAGAATAAATAGCTAAAAAGTTGTACACAATAATTGGGTTCAGGAAACTATCATATCAAGAACCAACTAATATATTTGGCTTTGCTGCAAACAGAGAGTCAGCTTATGTTTCATTTTATTCTTAAATTAAAGCAGCGCGTGGTTTTAATAATAAGAAATGATGAGAAATCATTGCATTTCAGTTCGCAATTATTTATGCAGCTATAACACTTATAAACTCTAGTATGTTTTTTTTTTATCACGTTGTAGATCCCATTTTCAATCATTTAGGATGGTTTGGCGATATTAATTTGATACGATATTTATAGATAACATCTGGTCTGTGGATGTGGGAGCGATCTGTGGGAGTAAAAAAAGCTATGACAAATAACCACAAATGATAGGAAATTTAGTTGGCCCGTCTCGCTTATCGGGCCTAGCCGAGTGGCCCTCTTAAAACGCTATTAAAAACTCATAAACTAGGCGCATCTGAGGGAGGAATTGAAAAACGTGGCATCTCCACATTCATCAACATGTCCAGGCTGTCGGTTTAACGTTACGAGGGTTTGCTAGAGACACCAGCCTTAATAAATATTGTGTAATTACACGTCTCGTGTTGTAATTAAATAAACTTTGGTAAGTTTTTAATGTGTAAAGGGTTAAGAAAAAATAATAATTAATGTGTCTATTACAAAAACGTTTGAAATTTTCACAGTGCTTGTGGGTACTAACTTTTTCTGGCGTTGTTTTATGGGTGGGCACTCTGCAATGAACTCTGGACTGACATTTTCTATGAGAATTAAAGCCTAAAGTATTAAATGACGAACGAATTCATCTTTCTTTTCAGACGTGGCCACATTTATCACTTATACAATAACTGTACTTTAGTACTCGCGAAAATATATAATTACTTAGTAACCATCTCGCCGTCTCTCAGAAAGGGTAGGCAGAAAGAATGGACTACCACACTTTAACCGATGTGGCACTCCATCCTTTTCTTTTCGCGAAAATACGTAACTATGTAATTATTGCCTGTATCTATTTTTAGAAAGCTGAATATATTTTAAAATTCGATTATGCCTTAGAAGGGCGAATCATGTCATTTCCATAATATATAATAATAAAACTTCTAGAAAACTGGCCTTTTCATTCGTATTAATTTGTATTTTTTTGATTAAAAATCTTCCAAATGGCAAATATTTATGTCCTTACATACTATTTGGCAGTTAAATTTATTACTCGTATTTTATTATATTCGTAACGCTATAAGAAATACTAAATGGTTTCGTTATACTAAGAAATACAGTAACGATCATGAGTACAGAGTTGATTTCTTGCATTTCACGATAGCTCAAGTAATTGTAGTTATTTAAAAAAATATGTTTTTTACATCAACAAGTTTGCATTTTTTTCTTCGCATATTTCCAATATCCGAGGAAAATAAACAAATAAAAAGCAGTCACCCTTTTATTAAAAAAAATAAAGCAAATAAGTTTACTATTTAAATTGTTGAATAGTTTAAAAGAAGTTAAAAAAGAGTGAGCAAATTTTTAACTTGTCCCATTTTGAACATAAGGAATGGATGCATTTCTATGAATTACAAACTGTATTAACTGGGGCAAAAAAGTCCTTAGATCCGAGAATTCGTCTAATGCACCGTTACGGGAATCTATGGTCGTCCTTTTGTTTTTTCTGCTTGTCTGTGGCTAATCAAGTCATCCAGGTGTGAACCTATTTTTCATAGGCAAAATTATAAATGTATTAATAAAAACGTCATCAGCAATATGGTAGCTAATTTGTGGAACAGATGAGGTATTTATTTATAGGCGGCAGTTGTTTTGTTGCCTGGGCTATTTTTTTCTTTTCAATTTTTAATTTCTTTATACACAATATAACATGTATACACTCTTTTTCAATTTAGATATATTTAATAATCACTTTATTTTATTATAAAAGCAATGTTAAACCACGATATTGTCCATGGTTTATTTTGAAAAAATATTAAATTAGCTTTTATAAATAGTACCATTTTATTGTATTATTTAAATACCAACCGGTTTCACTTTTACCAAAGTCTCGTCGAGATAACAAATCAAACAAGCAAAACAACAGTTTGTTTCGTTATTATGCTAAAGTCACGGTGAAATTGAAATCGGTTGTTATTTACGATATAACAGCGTGGTGTTAAATAAAATAGTATTTTTGATGCGTATAAACATATGTCATTTACGAATTATGTAGAAAATTATAAAGTATTATTATGAGGAAGGACCCAAGTCGTATTCAGAATAAAACCTACTCCCCTTCGATCAGGAGCCAAGCATTTTGCTTTCTAAACCATAAATCGACCGTTTGATAATTTACTTAATTTATTAACATATTATCTAATAGTTCATTGTTTTGGCCGAAACACTATGATACCTTAACATTTTAAAACTGTTAAATTAAATAACTTAAATTAAATAACCAAATTCCTTCTTATTCCCCATTCAACTTTTGTCACCTTTCCTAGTAATGTAATCTACTTCCTGTTATTGTTTATCGTTTTTAAATTTTAAATTTATTATGTTTCATCGTTTTTGACTCTATACTACCATATGTGTAATTGTTCCTTCTAATTACTGTTTTATTATTATATTTTACACCTTTATTGAAGAATTAAGAAATTATTCAAATTACCATAGGAACAAATACACATAAAGATTCGAAAATCACGAAAATTTGACATTGATATATTATTGTTACACCTGATGATGTCAACATAGGTTGATGAAACAGCTGTCGCGTAAAATAAAATACAACTGTGATACAAAAACAAAGTTATTTAATTTAACAGTTTTAAAACATATTATCAATTAGGAAAATACAACATAGGCATATTTTTTTTATGTACTCGTATATATAGTAAAGTTGATAATTATATGACAGAAGTCAACCCATCGTTCATGCCTTTCGTGTACTTGAACTAACAAGGTCCAAATCTCTGTACGGCAATCGTCCTCCGAGATTGGCTAATGAGATAAGCCCTGATAGCGGATTGATAACCGGTCCAGCCTTAATTATCCTCCCTGCCGTGGGAGGGACGCGGAGACGATAAGATTTACCGATACCGGCCCTTTGGGGAGATCTGCCATCAGAATCCTCATTATTGACACGCTTTTTAATGGCCCGCGTAAGTTCTGCATGTGCGCCCGCTGATATCCAATACTTGCACTTTATGTGGGAACTTAAAAAATACTTTTCAATACCTAAAAATAAATTTAAATACAAATCATCACGCCGTTTCCACGAAAGGCTACGGATACGATCTTTCTTTCCCGACATACTTCTCTCGCTTCCTCAACATTCATACATCGTGTACGCACGTCGATTTCGACATTCAATACTTGATTTATTTGATCGTGACACGTTTTCCTCTGTCTTTAAACTTGTTAAATACTTACAATTTTATTCGATATATAAAATTCGAATGGAGGTGGTTAAGGAGTCCAAACTGCATCAGTTTTGTAATGAAATTATTAAATATTGAAAAATGAAGATGCTGAGGTGGGCCACCGGAGTTAAGATGCTGGATAAAGCCAAAATCGAGCAAATCAGAGGTAGCCTAAAAGTCGCACCCATAGCGGAAAAGGGTAGGGAACGTCATCTGCGGTGGTCATCGACGGCCATGTGATCAGGAAGAAAAATAACTACATCGTCCACAAGGCCCTGCAACTGGACCGGGTCGGCCTCCTGCAACGTAGATGTCCACAGTTAGGAACGACCTGACGAGCTGGGACTGGGCAGCCAGATGACCCAGGGTCGCGATACTTTGAGGAGCTGTAATGTTAATTGTTTCTTCTATTCTTCTTTCCGTGTCCTGTTAGGTCTCCCCAACGTTGATTGTTGATTATCACCCTTGAGTAGGCCTCCCCGTCCTGGGCAGCTCGGAATAGCTCCCCTACGGTCCTCAGCCCCGTCCACTCTCGGATGTTCCTCAGCGTATGTTTCTTCTATAATATATTTCATTGAACTAAAGCGTTATACAACATCAAAAGAAAATACACAATTGATACATAAATAACATAATACATATGTTGTATTGTTATGTGTGTACGGCGGGACATCGACGGACAGTAGCGTGACTTAAATATGGTCTGGGTCCCCCTTGGTTGCAAATATACATATGTATTGTTATTATTATTTTTTAACGTAAGTCCCGCATGGACGGGGGACGGGCCTAGGGAGTGCACGAGTGAAGCTGACGAAAGGCGCCGCTGCGCCTATAATAGCGCACTGACTCTAAATGTATTATAACGGTTTAAATCAGTAAATAATTTATTTGTATGTTTATCTTCGGTTTATTGTTTTAGTGATTAATTTAGTGATTAATTGGGAATATGCATATTAGGGGTCGAGGGGTTAATTTTTGCGCATTGTCCCGAGCAATTCGATTAACCGCAACCGGGCGGACAGATCTCAGTTTCGGAACACATGTTCGGACCACTCAATCCATCCTCATCTCGACAAGCTCGCGTGACGTCACGCGAGCCCCTCCGTTCAAGCGGGGCCGCTAATGGCGCGGAAGGAATACGGGGCCGAAGTGAGGCAGAATCATCGTGGACCGACACTACTAGTGTACATACTTCGAGGGCGCTGGAGTCGACTGCGATGGCATACTGCGGCGTCGCGGCCTTGGAGCCGAAAGACCGTCGGGTGAGCACGAGCTCGATCTCCGAATAGGCAGAAAAAATATTATATATTTGCACATAAAATATGTTTTATGTATCGTCTATATACTAGCAAAATACGTTAAGTCAAATCCTTGGGGAAATACTTCAAAATATGAATATTGTTAATTGATATTTATTGATAAGCTACGAGTACCAAAGAATGGCAGTGCACAATGGTGTTCTTCTACTGACCCTTATGTATGAAAGCGAAGCATGGAACTGGCAAAATAAGGATACAAGTAGAATAAATGCAGTAGAAAGACGAATGTGTGGATACTCTGTGTATGATAGAGTGTCGAATGATGGTGTTTTGAACAAAATAATGAAAGGATCATTAAGATGGACATATGGAAAGAATAAATCAAGAAAGAATGGTAAAAAAAATATATGTTAACGATGTAAATGGAACCAGAAATAGAGGAAGACCGAGGAAAAGTGGCACGATCAAATAAATCAAGTATTGAATGTCGGCCATGTGAGGAGTTAGAGAAATCGACGCGCGTGCATGACACGATGTATGAATGTTGGGGAAGCGAGAGAAATATGTCAGAAAAGAAAAGTGTGGCAGTCTATTCTTTCTGCCTACCCCTTCGGAGAGACAGCGTGATGGTTAGTTAGTTAGTTAGTTATATTTCTTGGTATAATTTCATTGTTATTAATGACAAAAAAACTTCCCTTTTTTTGGAAAACTTCTACTCACTTCACAAGTATTCTGTCAACAACAAAATTATTCAATTCAAATTAAATTTAATGTTGTAACAACTATATTTTATCAAATTTATCATCTAAAAGCTACTTGTATTGTTTTGCCAGACGATAAAGGACGAGAAATTTTATCTACTGACAATATTAACTTAAAACATCCCATGTTTGTTTTAACGTATTTTTGCTTATATACGGACGATATCCACAAAAATAATTTAAATCTACTTTGAGAACACTTGGTCCATGTAATAGAAAAAAAAAACTAGTTATTTGAACTTATACTTTAAGCAGAATTCGTGAAATTGGTACCTAATTATCTGAAGAGATACCTCATTGACTCCTAGGCACAGTTACATCCTTGGCAATATTAAGTAAACAGGCATGAGAATTGATTGGGTTTTACATAGATACAGCCGAGTATAAAGGCTTCGAGAAATGCCTAATTGTCACACTACCAAAGAAGGCAGGTACGACGAAATGCGAGCAACATAGAACTATAAGCCTAATATCCCATGCCTCAAAAATATTAACTAATATTATTCTAAAAAGAATAGAACCAAAAGTAGAGAACATCCTTTCCAGTGACCAGTATGGCTTCAGAAGAGGTGTAGGAACCAGAGAAGCAATATTATCATTGCGAATGCTACTAGAAAAGAGAGTAAGAAAAAACCAAAACACATACATCGCATTCATAGACCTGGAGAAGGCTTTCGACAGGGTGGAATGGAGGAAGCTCTTCGAGATCTTGAAAAAAATTGATATTAAATATAGAGATAGACAAATAATCCAGGCGCTATACAAGAATGAGGCCGCCATAATCAGATGTGACGAGGGCACAAAGGAAGCCAGTATAAGACAAGGGGTAAGACAGGGATGCTCTCTGTCACCTGCTCTTTTTAACGTTTACATACAGAATGCGATTGACGACTTGAGAGAGAGAATGAGTCACAGAGAAGGTGTAAGGATACACGGGCAAAAGATAGACATGATAAGGTTTGCTGACGATATTGCTATGGTTGCTGAAAGTGAGGAGGAACTGCAGGAGGCCTTAGATACTTTGCAAGACATTCTTCAAGATAGCTACAACATGAAGATAAATAAGGACAAAACAAAGCTGCTGACTGTAGGCCGAACGCAACATCAGATGAGAGTAGTGATGTCAGGAGTTCCACTAAAGAACACCAAGGAGTTTGTCTACCTCGGGAGCAAAATAACATGGGACGGTCGGTCTAAGAGCGAGGTCGACAGCCGTATACATCAGGCTAGGCTTGCATTTAATAAAAGGTCGAAAATAATAGAATCAAATAATATAGACCTAAAACTGAGAATACTCCTCATCAAGACCTATGTATGGAGTGTCTTGATGTACGGCTGCGAGACATGGTGCCTATCCGAAAGGGATAAGCGGAGACTAGAGGCTTTTGAGATGTGGTCCTATAGAAGACTATTAGGAATTTCCTGGAGAGACCACATCACGAATGAGGAAGTTCTTCAAGGAATCGAAGGAGGAAGGCACCTGCTCAGGACCTTGTCCGAAAGGCGTGCAAGATGGATCGGCCATGTAATACGTCAAGAAGGTCTCTTGCATGCCATAATGGAGGGTATGATCGAGGGGACAAACTCTAGGGGACGCCCACGCCGAGAGTACCTGGAGGACCTGTTGGTGGACGTACGCTGCTCATCATATGCAGATCTCAAAAGAGCCGCACAAGACAGGGAAAAATGGAAGAGAATAATGGAGGAAATTGCTGCAAACCAATACCAGGATTGAAACCAGAGAAGAAGATAAAGGCTTTAATTGAAATAAATCCCAATATCTGGAGAGTGTGAGAACGTGTGAAATATAGGATGGGACTCTGAATCTCGCATCCCGGGCATGAGTAATTGAGAGAATTTATGAGATACACATTAATTTCGAAATATTCTTTCTTTTATATTATAAGTGAATTGATCTTTTCAAAGACAATTTAATTTTAAAATAAATTAATTGTTGAGTTACTGTATAAAAATACATATTACATTTTCAATGATTAAAAGGGTTAGAAAGGATGCATTAAGTTATATTTAGTCTGGTTTGGTAAATAAGCAGCATTATTACTGAAGAGTTTGACCCAGATATTTAAATAAAATGTACAATTGATAAAATGAGAACCGTTTTTTGCAATTACAATCTTAACCCGAAACTTCGATAAAGAATGGCTAAATGTGTGTAATAAATCGGTTGGAGGCGTTGGAGATGTGGATATACCCATAAGGTCAATAATACAGACGTAATACAGAGAGCCGGAGCCAATAGAGATCATATTTGGGTTACATGCTAAGGGGAGAAAAATACCACCTTCTTCGACTGAAAATCACGGGCGAAATAGAGAAACGTTGGAGAAATGGCAGAAGGTATTTGTCCCGTGGAGAACCCGTCAGAAATGCTTTTGCTCTAGTGATCGCCGACGTTTGGGGGACCTAACACAGCATCATAAGAAGAAGAAGGTATATAAATAATAAATTAAATGAGAGGATTAATAAGCGGTAATGCTTACTCATTAAAATTACAACGTTACGTATGGTTAGTTTAGATTAGGTAAGATATGTGATGAGTTTTTGTATTTATACATTGTTTCTATTGGCAATAATACTTTTCGACGATGGCCTTCCCTCGCGTGCGTGTCACTCTGCCCTTCCCGGGTACAGAACGTCCACAGAACGACCGGTAGCCGGGTTGAACTTTTAGCGTAAGAGACACTCGGTACACACATATAAGTAAATGCTTAGGATATCCTATTATCTTCAAAGTTTCATAGTACTTATTTGAGAAATATCATTACATCGGTTTGATTCGAGAAATTGATCCTACCGTCAGAGTTTAAAATACGAAATATAAATTTTACCTATAATGTCTGTTTATGTAAATCAGATAACTAGTAATGCTAAGTAGACTTATGACGTATATTTGATCATTATGAAGAAACAGATTTTTTAATTAGTGATTCTATGTACTTCTTCTTTTTTATTTATTTTTCTGGTGACCTGTTGTTGGTTGAATATCTGCTCTTCTAAAATGTGGACTGCCAACTATCTCGCCATCTTTTTGGTGGGGTCACGTGGTCGTGAATACTTCAGTAGATGGTCTCGGGATATCTTTGGATTTTTTTTCTGGCATACGGGAGACATGCTTGTTCCACTATTTTCTCCGTTGGCGCCTCCATTTGACAATACCCTCAACCTTGCAAATTCTCTTTACTGGCTATACATCGTAGTACTTTCATCTCGTTGATGCGCAGGAGTTGGTTGATTCGAGCTGTGTCGGCTCTGGATTCTACTGCCCTTGTCAAAAGAGGGCTGACTCATTTTGTTAATCCTCATTTTTGATTTTATATAGCTTTAAAAAAGTTGTAACCGTATAAACGATAATATTATTATCAAATCAAAATTTCTATGAACTTGTTGTTTTCTATGTACTATATTTTTCACATAATAATCCCTGTGCGTTTTGAGGGTAGAATACTAACATCATTGTGAGAACAGTATAAGAACATTATTTAGATGATAAAGGCAAACTACGTTCCGAACACTTATCTTTTTCTTATTCTTTTTCTTCCTTATTGTAGACCTATGTGGTCTGTTCTCCAGAGTGTTGCTCCTCCTGTGAGGTAGATTCACAGCTGTCCTTCCATCTTTTAGGAGGTCTTCCACGAGGACGAGTCCCATGAGGTTGATTATGCAATGCAATATAGGGGAGTCTGGTGGTGTCCATTCATTGAACATGACTGTACCAGTCCCTTTTTCGCTGTCTGTTCAATCTTTTAATATCCTCAACCTCACATACCTCTCTTATTCTGGTGTTCCTCACGCGATCCATCAGTGTCTTGCCTGCTATCGTCCTCAGTGTCTTTATTTCGGAAGTCCCCAAACACTTATAAATTGACAAAAAAAAATGACACGTTTGATAATGTATTTAAAGCGATTGATTTCACTCTAAAACTATTATGATATTAAAAAAAAAAAATTCGATTTCAAATATGTATCGAATTTTATAACATTGTTTGAACAACAATAAAAAAATCAACTTGAAATGAATAGAGATTATTTTGATGAAAATGTACAAATTATTGAAAAGTTTCTATGAAAATCGTAAAAGTAAACACAAGATATTATTTTTATAATATATCTTGACGTAGTTAAAAACAATCATTCCATTATGCTTCATAAAAACTAGTAGCGACCAACCGCAGAAGAGAGTCGTGATTTATGGATAAGGCGATTTTTTTGCCCCAAGAATCGACCCCATATCACGAGATGGCGTCTTATTGACTTGACGTTATGATGGCGTGAAAAAACGTAACCCAGAAGTCTTTTGTTTTCGGCTCTCTAATAACAGAGGACGTTTTTTGCCGCCAAAAATAAAAGTGACATGATAAATTCCTGACCGTCTTTTGTGCAGAAATTTGTTCATATTCATAATATTCAATCAAGAACATCAATAATTCATAACATTTAATCACAATATAATATTATATTAAATCTTATACCCAGAAATGGGGAATTTATTGTTTCTAAAACAAAAATGTAAAACTCCGTATTGAATTATTAAAATGAATGAAAATTTCTGTCGTTTCATCATCTCATTGAAAAAGATCGTTCCAATAAAGATAATGGCGTTGAAATACATGTTAATATTATAAATATAACTTTTAAAAATCTCAAAATTTTAGAAATTAAAAAGCAATTAAAAATAAAGAAAACATTATAAATAATCAAATAAATTTAACGTCAATTCCAATAATTGATTTATTTCCTTTTGTTATAAAATAATTTTTTATTTTTATGGAAAATAACTTCGAAATATATTTTTATTTTTATACAAAATACGAGTATTTGTTATAACGAATGCATAAACCACTGACCAAGTTCATAAAAATTTAAAAATATATATTTACAAAATTTTTAACAATGATGAAGGACTTCAGTGTCCAAAACACGTTTTTTTAATTAATTATTTTTAATAATGTTAAAAAAAATAAGCATTGTTCAATGAATATGCAATACAAAGTTATGGCGAATATGCAATAGAAGAAATTCAATTATCTGTATTAATTTTGTTATACGTATGAATTGCCCTAGATATTTTACATTCATTGGATGTAACTTTAGAAGTTGATTATTAATTTGAGAGAGATATTCCTCGCATTGTTGACTGGCCATTAAAACTATATGACTACCTCCAAGGTCCGCGCTAATATGGCAGGGTTCGTGGAAGGTTTTATGGGGCGCTATATCTGCGCATAATAATTAATGCTGGCTCCACCCTAAGGGCGCTAAGGGTTAATGACATGTATCGCTTATGATGTTTCGTCAATTTTGTGTTGTAGCTTGCTGTTTTAAAGCACATTATAAAAAATATTAAGTCTTAAAATACGTTTGAAAAGATGTAGTATTAACGAATATTTATTGTTTTTTTTTAAACTCCTATTCAATAATTAATACGAATGAAAACGTCCGTTCAATACAAGTTTTTGGGAATACCATGTTTCGCATTTCTAAGGCATTATCAAATTAGAAAGGGGAAACATGTCATTCCCATAAAATATGATAAAACTTCTGGAAAATATATGTTTTCGTTTGTATTAATTCAAATTAATGAATAGTTATGTTCCGTTACACACAATGAGTACTATTATACGAGAAATAAGGACCTTGTTTATTTGAAATTGTTACAATGAACCATCTAAGCTAGAGGTTATCAATCTTTTTAAGCCATCCCCCCCTTTTTTGTATGAAAAAAAAAGTTCTTGTCCATCTGGAAATCTTACAAAATATTTTGAGAATATGAACATTTTTGCCGATGCATTCTAAATATAATATTAGTAAACGCGTTAAGTGTTGTCTACAGATTTTACCATTGATCGGTTCTCTCTCTCTCTGGTTTCAAACCTGGGATTGGTTTGCAGCAATTTCATCTATTCTTCTCTTCCATTCTTCTTTGTCTTGTGTGGCTCTTTTGAAATTTGCATATGAAGAGCAGCGCACGTCCACCAACAGGTCATCCAGGTACTCTCGGCGTGGGCGTCCCCTAGAGTTTGTCCCCGCGGTTATATCCTCCATTATGGCATACAAGAGGCCTTCTTGTCGTATTACATGACCGATCCATCTTGCACGCCATTCGGACAAGATCCTGAGCAGGTGCCTTCCTCTTTTGAAGAACCTCCTCATTTGTAATGTGGTTTCTCCAGGAATTCCTAATAGTCTTCTATAGGGTTACATCTCAAAAGCCTATAGTCTCCGTTTATCTCATTCGGATAGGCACCGTGTCTCGCAGCCGTACATCACGATACTCCATACGTCTCCATACAGGTCTTGATGAGAAGTATTCTCAGTTTTAGGTCTATATTATTCGATTATATTATTTTCGACCTTTTATTAAATGCAAGCCTAGCCTGATGTATACGGCTGTTGACCTCGCTCTTAGACCGACCGTCCCATGTTTTTGCTCCCGAGGTAGACCAACTCCTTGGTATTCTTTAGTGGAACTCCTCACATCACTACTCTCATCTGATGTTGCGTTCGGCCTACAGTAAGCAGATTTGTTTTGTCTTTATTGATCGGTTATAACTTGTATATTACACGCAAGAGAGCGCGCGCACGGAGACATCCGTGCGCGAGGACGTGTCCAAGGCTGGTGTGCGAATTACTACCGCCTATATAGTAATGCAGATGACAGTAACTCTTTAGTAACGTGCAGACGCGAGATTGATATTCTCACATATTAGTTTCAATATATATTCCCACATATTAGAAGAATATATTCACATAAAAATTGAGTGAGTTTGATTGTGTCACGTGTTGGTGTTTACATGGACGTTGTTGATTGGTGTTATACAGTAGTAAAATGGTAGATTAGTCGTTGGTGCAACAAGTAGCGTGGCTCAAATATCTCATGAATATCACGTGACTGCTGGATCCCACTTAATGGCCTGACTGTTTCTTCTACAGTACATTATGGGCCGTCCTCGAGGAAAGCATCAGCTACTAGGCAGATTTTTCTTCTAATTGAACTGGTCACCTCTTCAAAATGGTCAGAGTGCCGGAAATGTTCGAATTTAACAGACAGCTGATGGTTTGTACCCTTTTAATGTGAGCCGTTCATTCACTAGTTACTTGTTTGGTCTACCGACGTCATTGGTCGCGTGCGAAATGGTCACGTGAGGAAGTTGCCTCTAGTCCATTCAATGAAAGGTTTGCCACATCGGTAAAGTATGCCTGTGTAAAAGCATCTTTCACTATTTTGGTACAATTTTTTGTTAACTTATATTCATGAACGTCTTTTGAGTTTTGGTAAACGTTACTTTGACGCAATAGAGAATCGTGTTCCGAGTCGGGATGGTCAATCATTTGCTCGCATGACTCCAAAATAGTGGGTAATTAGGGACTGGAGTGGAAAGGGAATCGATATTTGTATCCATTACAAATGCGGCGATTATTTTAACGAGCCCCTTTTATTGGCTGCTAAACGTTTTACTAGTTCGGTAAGTTGTGCGTAACGTGAAATTATTATGACATAAGTATTACGTGTTTATTGAAAAATCTGTTTTTCTTTCTTGTACCGGTTTGGTGTTTAGGGCATCACGCAATGGCAGGACAGGAAGGATGATGATAAATGTTCGAAAGAAAATTTATGATTTGGACCAGATGTTCAGTTTGCTGCCAACTCTTCAATGCAATTTTTTTAAATATAGTTTGCCACTCGTAGTATTATAATAAGTTGTTTACCAGTAACGGTTGTAAAAATAATGTCTTTAAGATGACTATTAGGTCAATGATCCCTTTTTGTTTTCAATATATCTTTTTTTTTCTATCGGGGCTATATCCCGATGTGAGATTTGACCTCCTCTACAGACTTCTATCCCTGGCCATCTTTCTTTTCTCCAGATCCTATTGTAATTTATTTTAAGAATACATATATGTACCATACAAGCATATTAATTAGTTTTTTCGATCGCTAAATACATGTCAGATGTTCAATATATATTTAACAATACATTTTGTCAATTTCGTTTTGAAAATGTAAGCCACATTTATTTAAATATAACCTTGTGTATACTACCATCTAAAATATAAGAAATCTCTTTATATGTATAAACGTTATATCTTACGGAGTTTTAAATTTTGCAAATCGTGCCATTTGGTACCGGCGATGTGGAATAGGTTATCGCATTGAATTTGAAATCAAGACAGCGAAGGAGAATTTAGAAGTTTTCATGAAGTGTTCATAGACTCCGGGCACCACCGAGATTCATATTTATTTGTATGGAATATAATAGATGTTCTTCTTTATCATTATAATAGAAAAGTAATTAATACATTCGTATCATAAAGAAATTCACAGATTATCTCCGTTTTAAAGCAAGAGACAATTAGATATCTTTACATAATAATTAAATAAAACGATGTTTTTTGACTACTTCCACTTTTGTCTTTATTTAGACAGCGACCGGTTTCGCCAGGCTCGCTGGCATCGACGAACTGATGCCGTCGATCCCAGCAGCCTGGCGAAACCGGTCGCTGTCTAAATAAAGACAAAAGTGGAAGTAGTTAAAAAACATCGTTTTATTTAATTATTATTTAAAATGAACTTCCATCAAGAGATTTCAGTAAAATCATTAGATATCTTTACTCCTGAAAGAAATGGCATTTTTTTCTTGTATACAACAGGTCGTTTGAACCCAATTGGATACAATTTATTTTTGCTATTATATTGATTCTTATAATATGTGTTAGGTAGCCAATCTATCGTCATTTTATTGTCACGAGAATTCTACACCAGACCAAAGACAGTGTGACAATCACACTGCCATCGCCGGGAATGGAATCCGGAACCTTCGGTATGGATGTCAGAGCTCTTACCACTCTGCCACGAAGGCCGACTTGTTGCTTTATTGATTATATTCAGAATTAAAGTGTTATAAATACTAGATCGCATTGCAAATAAAAAAATATCAAAAATATTTCGAAATGTAAATTTCGTGAACAATGGAAATAATTATAAAAAATCCTTTATAATATGCATTTAGTTCAATTCCTTTTGATTTTTAATCTCGATCGGTTTTGGCATTTTATTGCCATCTCCAGGTTCTTATGTCAAAGTTTATTAGGCTTATTTATGAAATACCAATCCTCCTTCTTTCCTATTCACCTTTCATCCCTCCACTGCTGGATATAGGCCTCTTCCATTTCGCATTCAGGTCGTTCCAGCTATTCGGGATATTTCGTCATACCATCTTTAAGGTGGCCTTCCGATACTTGAAATGCTAATGGTGCTAACACATAATTTTTTTTTGAACTTCTACAAACATTTTTTTTTTAGATTTCATAGTTTTAGAATTTTTAAAGTATATTGCACGACTACAGAAGCACTTACACGGTATATAAAAAAGTAATGACATTTAAAATGGAGTATTCACGAGGAAAGTTTTACACATTTCGGGCAACGGAATAACTGCGCAGTAAAATGGCGTCCCCGTGCCATTAGTATTTGGTAAGTCCGACCCGAAATTATATATTCCCCATAGTTCAAGTTAGAGCCGAACCGACCCCCGAATTATTTTAATTGAAACGCGCCCATAAATGATAAACCGGGATCATTTTACGATCGCTAATCGACGAATAAAAAAATGTCCAAAGTTTATTATTTTCTTTATTTTGGGTCGTACGCTAAATATTTGATATAGTTTTATTGTGTAGTGTAGTTCGCTAAGTATCGGCTGCTGAGCCGACCATTTGCATAATTCATGGCTAGTTCTCAAATAATTCCACGTTTCCTTTACGAATTCCTTCTAACCATCGGTTGTATCGATTGTGGCCGCTTTGGGATTTACCTTTTGAACGAGTCGACGACTTGGCCGCTGCTATCAGTACGTCTGCGGGTCCTGTGAATAAAAGGGATGAATATATTAAAACGAAAGCAATAACTTTTAACGATCGTGAAATTGCACTTTTTACGAACTGTTTTACTGCTAGTGCAATAGTTTTAAATCTATATCAACACGAATGTAAATGCTAATCAATTGCAGTTTATTGTTATTAAGAAAGAACATTTTGCACATGCATACTTTATTACTGGGGTATTTGTTTTCAGACAAATGCAAACATTATATGTATTGTATAATTCATCCAAACCAATCTTTTAAAGAACACATTTTTTCACTCCATTTCCAGTTTTTAAATATGAAAAAAAGTGTAAAAAGTAGACCGAACGACATGAAGAAATTAAACAAAATATTTTCCCTGTACACATGAGGTTAGCTGCTCTTATATGGCGTCTCCAGAACTCTCTGTCCTAATGGTATCTGATAGACCTGATCTCTTTTTAGACTTCTGTTGACAAGGATGGCTTTTTTATGTTTGAAAAAACAATGAGCATTCTTTGTAAGGTGTAGGATCATAAAGTGTAATATGTAAAGAGCAAATAAATAATTATTAACACGTAATCATATAAATATTTGCTTAAAAAGAATGTACAATAATATGATTACAGATGTTTGTGTGTATTTTTCAGTTATCACGTTATGATTTTTCAAGACCGAAACAAGCTTGTCATGAATGTATTAATAGCCAAACAATCGTATGGTACGTAAATTTTAGTTGGCTACTTAGTATTTAACCTTATTATTTTTCTTCTATCCTAGCCCCTTCCCATTTGTTTGGGGTCGGCTGTCATAATAGAACAGCGCCAGGCTTCTCGGTCTTGGGCCATCCCATTATCGATCTGCAGTTTAAGGAAAAAGTGTTGTGATTGTTTGATAAGCTTATTGTAAAAAGTAAATCAAAACCCTTGATCCTTACCCTCATTTTTCGCATCAATGGCAAAAAAGCTTTATGTATCTCTTCTTTTTATTGACGTTGTGGTGGACCAACTATATGTCGTTTCCAGGGGCGCCAAGTATTATAGTATCATTACACGTGAAGGCACCTTCCTTATAAAATATATTATTCCCTTTTTAAAATAGACGAATACGTCAGTTTTCTACAAATTTTATTATCATTTCTAAAAGCGACATGAATCGCTTTGTTAGGGCTATATCAAATGATTATGCGCCACCGAGGGTCATATTTGAAAACAAAGGTTAAAAATATATTAAAACTTCTAGAAACTGGACGTTTTCATCAATATTAAAATTTAATTTTGAAGATTTACATTATTCTTCAATAGACAATAAAAACTTCATCGTTATTTTAATATAATAATAAATTAAAATAACACGGAATTCGTCAACGTTAAAAGCGAAGCTCTGGTGGGAGCTAAACCGTTTGGTTTTGACAAAAATAAATTAGTTTAAAAACTAGTATAAACGTTTTAAAAATATTTTTATTAATTAAATACAGCAAATTAAGTGCTGCATACGAAAGTATATTATTTAATACGTTTTTACAGATTTTTGTTTATAATTTTGGTTTTGCTTTTTAGTTTGCAAAAAACATTTGCGGCGTTTGAGTTCTTTCATTAGGGTTATTATTATATCGAGCTTATAAGCCCGAATAAAAGTAATGGGACAAGATAAACACAGCGTTTGGTCGCACATCATAAATTCGTATAATATATTCCGCTCTGTGCGCTGCTGCAGCGCGCACACCCCTACTGCAAGGTTCACTACTAATCGGCGCAGAGAACACTCATTATCTTTATTAAGGTGCTTAACCTTTTATTGCGGAGGAATTGAATTATATGTTATATGGCCGAAGATAGAATCGCATTCGGAAATAATCGAGCATGAAGTACGAGAGACTTTTGATATTTGCAATATTTCATTTCAATATTTAAATTCTTCATGTAAAGCACTCACTTTATGGATAGACATTTTAAATAATTATGTAAATAAAACAACTTTGTATATTTTAATCTACAATATTTTAATCTTTTTCTTCTTCTTCTTCCTCTTTTAATAGATCTGTGGATCTGTTTTTTATGGCGTTAGGTCTCCTGGGACATAGAACTCCAACTGTCTTGCCATCTCTTCGCAGGTTTTCCGGGTTGGCCAGTTCCCATTGGCACCTTATTTGCGGCTGCTTGGGGAAGTCTATCGTCGCTCATTCGTTTTACGTGGTCGCGCCAGAAGCGTCTTCTTTTCCTGCCCCATCTGACAATATCTTCGGTATCGCAGGTCTCGCGTATTACTGTGTTTCTGATTCTGTCCCTCAGTGTTTTGCCCAGAATAGGGCGGAGTGTCTTCATTTCACCGGTTCGTAAAAGTACTTTGGTTCTATTTGTGTCAGCCCTCGATTCTATACCATAAATCATTATGGGTCTGACACATGTCTTATATATTCGCACTTTACTTTCCATTCGCATATGCTTGTTTTTTTAATATTTAATCAGCATTTTTAAAAGAAAAACATAGCTACCAGTAAAAATATACACTACAGGAAGAAAATGTACATAAAGTTATTACATATATAAAATATACATTCAATTTTGTTACATTGCCCTGATCAAGCTTGAGTACAAGTGAAAGTAGTTGGCATAATTGCAATTACGTGGTTATTATATTAAGTTTTATTTTATTTATACCTTATTAAATGATTAAATAAGAAACACTGTTATTATATATCATAATTTATTTATGTGAGTTTCTCGCCACAGCTGTTTCGCCAACATAGGTTGGCGAAACGTTTCGCCCTTCTTAGGCATTACACATTTGATTGACATTTGATAATGCCTTAGAAGGGCGAAACAGTCATTTCATAAAAAAAAAACTTAATAAAACTCCTAGAAGAGAGAGGTTTTCATTGATTTTTACAGTGTTCGTCAAAAGCTTACTTTGTCTGTCTACCGCGCTTCAGACGTGGTTGTGTTCTTATCACAGAGAGAAACGCGTGCTTTCAGTAAAGCTCAGGGCTCCTTTGTATCTCAGCGGCTAGTGACGGTCGCGGTCCCTGCGCGGTGGATTCGGGCGATCGATACCGGGCAGACGAGGGGCAGACGGGGCCGGCGGGGGGCGGGCCGCGGGCGGGCCCACCCCCACCCCCTGCCCGGCACCCGACAGCCGAAATAAGGGGTTCTAGTTTCATCCCTCCTGAATATTCAATGGGGATTTAGCCCGTGTAATTAGAGTTGGATGTTTTTTCTGCTATTACTTATTCATTTATGTATTCGAAAGTTTGTTTTCTTTTAACGTTCAATAGACTTGATGTTTTCTTATTTATACGCAACCAACTATCTTTAACTTAAGCTAGAAGTTTATTTCTTATGTTAACCAATTTATTACATCCGTAGTTTTAGAAGGGATCCGTGTAACGAGCGGAAAAACAAAGAGGAAATTTACTAAAAATAAATAGGTACAACATAAAGGCTTTTGCGAATTGAAATCAGTATTCAAATATTTACACAAAGAAAAAATAACTGGTAACAATCCATTTTTTCCAATTAGTGAATTTTTTTAAATCTTATTAATAAATGTATTTCAATAGTGAACGATAAGAAAGTGTTTTTTAGATTTTTTAGAAAACAGATTTTGTGAGTATTCCCGCACAAACACACTAACATTGATTTAGCTTGCGCTGTAATGGCGTAAAGATTAATCTAGTTAACGATTTATGTATATCATGTTCCATTAACGATAATGATAAATAAATAAATAAAGATAATTATTTAACGGAAACTATTATTTACACAATTCCGAAACATCAAAAGAATTTTCACCCAACAAGTTTTATTAGATTTTCTTTCTGGGGAGAATATTTCCACCCTTATATCTTAAATATACACATAATGTACTTTCACTTCTCCCTTATAAAACGGTGTTTCCGATTTGTTCACAAAAAAGGGATTATCCGTCCGCTGGATAGGGGTGAATGCGGGAGGGGTAGGCTGGGGGTGAAACCAGAATTCCTTTTTTAAAAGTAGCAATGGCGTCCGTCCTTTGTGCAGAGAATTAGGGTCGAAAAGTGATAGGTACTCGTATGTAGTAAGACCCCTTCTATATATTTTCTATTGTATATAAGATTATATTCTAGACTTTTATCTACTGTTAATTCATTTTTGCGTTATGTCAATATTTTTTGTAATTGTTTTGGTTATTAGAAAAAATGTTATACATACTAAATAAGAAAAAAAGTGCAATGTAGACGCACGAACTATTTAAAACGCATAATATATATTACATATTAATTTCCAATTGAATATTAGGTACATCGTAATTCTTATATGTGCATTTTTTGAAATAAAATCATATTGATTTTATTATGTTTTGCTATGTATATGTTTTACTTTTATACACAATAGACATTTTTATAACTGCAAATGTGATATCTGTATTTTATGATAATGTGAAATTCCAAGTTTAAAAATGCTAATATAATATAATTTAAATAATTTAGGGTGTAATTACTAGTTGCGATGAATATTCGCTTTTCTATTTAAAATCGTTAAATAATTTTTCGTTCCTAACCCTTTTATATAAACTAAACGATTACCCAATTTTATGCCTCTTTATATAATAAAAAAAACTAGATTGCTGAAAGTCGTTCTTGTAGGTGTAATATTTTTTGCTTGATTGAGTTACAGGGGGATTGGGTGTCGAACCGATATTCTAGAAGGCACAAAGCACCTTTTCTGTTTTGGGACTCCGATCAAATGCAAATAAGTCAAGCGATTAGCTAATGAATAGCCGCTAAACTTTATTGCATCCAACGAATGGGAGGTTGTCCATCGATTATAGTTCTTCACAGAAAACAGTTTGTTTTAAATTCACCTGTAATAAATATCATTGTTTATAATAATTGTTACAATATTCTTATTTTTTTCATCTTGTTCTATCATATCTCCAAGGTGGCCCTACCCTTAATTCTAACTCTTCCACCCGACTAAATTCTAAGTGAGTTCTGCCGCCTTATCCTCGTCCTATAAGGTTCCAGGTGGCTCTAGGTCTGCCTCGTTTCCTCTTTTTACACACAGAGGACTAGTCGAGTACATCCTGTGCGATGCTGGGTTCCATCTCATGGTGTCATCAATCCATAGCCATTTGCGCCTAGTGACTTGTTTTCTGATCGGCCTTTCATCTGCCATAGCCCAGAGAACGTTAAACTTTAAAAAATGTTTGTAATGTCTTTTGAAAAAATGAAGGATTAATTGTTCCAATAAAACAGGTTATTTTCTTTTTCATATTTCAAAAGTTCGGTTGATCTATTGTCTTAAAATTTGCCTCCTCTTACGATGCTGAAGTTCAGTTATATCCACATCTTTTAGGTAGCCTGCCAGGTGGATGTTGACTTACGGGTATCCCATTTTATCCGTGTGTGCGATTCTGTGATTGTCCTTACTAATTACATGGTCTCGCCAGAATCGTCTCCTCGTTTTACTCCATCTCACGATGTCCTCAATGTTACAGATTTTCCTTATTTCTGTATCTCTCACTTTTTCCACCATTGTAAGGAAAAACTCAGGTACAAAGTTTTCATCTAGGTAATTTTATAATTTATAAATCAATAATAATCAATATGAGTGAAAATGATTGCTTTCTAATAGCAGTATTATATTTGACTAGAATGACGTGCTTTTCTTTATCATATGTAGAAATGAATTAATATTTGTAAGGCATTTGCACCGTGAAATTAGATATTATCTGATTTTAATGATTTTTATATTACATTTTTCTTCGTGTTCAAAGGTTTTTAGTTAAAGTTTTTTGTTTGTTTGCTAACGCGGTGTGGTTAGTGGCGTAAATCTTGTAATTATCGCCAAACAGAATGCTTTTTATACGTAAAAATGAATAATTAAAATAGCTGTTTAGTACTTCGTCATTCATTCAAACACTTTCATTGTTTAATGATATTATGCAATTGAAATTCTGCGCCAAGCCTTGGCAGCATTCTAGCTTATTGCATTCATGCAAATTTTTTTAACAACTGCAATATTTGTGCATAGGAACAATTAATAATATTCTCTCGTCATTAACAAAAGGGAAACTAAATACTGTTTATATCCGCCTGCATATCCACGCAGTTGGGAAACAATAGACAAAAAGTTTGAAGTGAAACTTCCTTCAAGGTGAGATGTCGGTAGTCAGGTAACCATATCGATATGAGTTTTTCCAGTGAACAATTGCCTTTTTCCAGTGAACAATTACGTCACTGGAATTGAATAGGTATTCTTGGATAATTATAATGTGAGCGGGATCGGTGACACCCCTTTTTACAATAATAATGACTTATATCAAACATATGTTGGTATACAGTTTAATTTATGATAATATTAAATAACTCACAAATTTTCTATCTAAAACAGATGATTGCAATATTGCTGTTGGATCATTCAAAAGATATATTTATTTTAACTACGAGTAATACCATAACCCATATAACAATCAACATAAACCCTTTGCAATCTGAATTAAACCAACCGACCAACATATTGTTACCTGCTCTAAATCTCAATGGAAACTTTTCTTAAACAATTCATATTTGAATTCACGTTGATGACGAATAACCAAACAATTTTACACTGATCTCAACATACTGGTATTTGTTTATTTCAAGACAACACAAAATATTTCAATGAACAATATTAAAATTTATTACACAATCCAATAAGAGAAGATAAAAGCTCATTGTTATGATAAAGGAATCTGGTCGTGTTCAGAACTGAACTCATGTCTCCTGGATCAGAAGCCAAGCCTTTTTTCCCCTTGACCAACACCTGGTTCTTCAAACCAAATATTTTTTAGACAGGTTTCGTTTGTTTAAACCCGAAAGATCATTAACGTCTCTTATCAATGAACGATTACGTAGTATAATCTGATGTAGGATTCACGTGACAATAAAATGGCGATAGATTAGGTACCTATCACATGTCACGAGAATCACTTTGATAGCTCATGCTGTCATTATGTAAAGAGCAATTCAACAAAATAATAATAATAAAAAAATATATATATAAATAATAATAATAATAATATTATAATAATAATAATCGATAATATTATCTTAATTATCTTTGATCATATAATATTATCTTTGATCATTTAGTCTAAAAGTGAACATAATTTGTGAATTTTAAGTGGAAAACTATTCAAGGATTAAGTTTACTAAATTGAAAAATAATAATCTGAACGCAGTAATTGAAGATTTTCTAACGGAGGTGATTTTGCAATTAACGAAGAGGTGTGTAATGTGCGTGGAACGTAGAAAAATCATTAATTAGTAACCCGCGTTTAAAAAAAAACATCGGAAGAATGGGCTAGCCTACAAAACCATTCAGTCGTGAAAGACGTTTTAAGGTCAGCACAGCGGAAAAATAATTAGAAAATATTATAGCTTTTACAAGATTTTTTTAAACGGTTTTTCTCGTCAGCCGTACGCAGCTGCTCAATACCTGAAATGCATTTAATTAAAATTAATAATGTTAGCACACAACGGACGCAATTAAAATTGTGTTTTTATTTAGCTAAAACGTTTCATAAATAATAGATTTTTTTTTAAATGAAAAAAAAATTAGAATAAGAAATAACAAACAATAAGGATGTAATTTACGAAATATTCAATTTCATAAAATTACCACGTTTTCGTTCGTGTTCAACAATTATTTTCAGCATATCAAATATTATTATTATTATTATTATTTTATTATTATTATTATTGAATCGCTCTTTACATCATGACAGCAAGAGCCATATCTATGTTAATGGTATTATAGTTATCATAGTGATTCTCGTGACATGTGATAGGTAGCTAATCTATCGCCCTTTTATTGTCACGTGAATTCTACACCAGACCAAAGACAGTGCGACAGTCACATTACTCTCGCCGGGAATCGAACCCGGAACCTTCGGGGTGGCAATCAATGCGCTTACCACTCGGCCACGAAGGCCGTCAAAAAATGATATAATATGTTAAATGTAAATATAAGAAATGAATGCAGTGCGTATGAAAGTGTTATGAACAAAATAATGAAAGGGTCGTTAAGATGGTTTGGACACATTGGAAAGAATGAATAAAGACAGAATGGTGAAGAAAGTATATGTTAACCATATGAACGGAGCTAGAAATAGTGGAAGGCCGAGGAAAACGTGGCACGATCAAAATAATCAAATATTAAATGGCGGTCACGTAGGGAGTCGAAGAAATCGACGTGCGTGTTTGACACAATGTATGAATTTAGAAGAATCGAGAGAAGTATGTCAGGACAGACTCAAGCAATACTAGCATCAGACAAGAGAGATGCTAGTATTGCTTGAGTGAGACAGAAAAAAAGAACGAGAAAGGAGTGTTGAATATATAGAGTTATTATATTGAGCTTTAAAAACATTAGTAACAAGGGTGAAAACCTCTAAGCTTTATCGTCTGAATAGAATTTGAATGCATAGGCAAGCGTGAAACCCAAATTAATTTCTCCCGTATCATGTAATGTTTCATCAGTTTTTTAAGTATGCTTAAATATCACTAAAATACATTTGAAAAATAATAAACAAAAAGAAGTTATGTAGTATGCCTAAATATTACTTAAATAATTTTGGAAAATTAAAAAAAAAAAAAAACCTAACGCAGTTTATGCTGTCTTCAAATACAAAAATTACATGTTTTTTTTAACTTTCAAAACAAATCTACCTTGTTATAAAAAATTAAGATTTATACCAGAAATTTCTAGATGAACTTCATGTTATATATAATAATATTTCATTTCTCCTGTTTAGTTTTCATTTTTGGTTTCATGTAGGTACTCGGTATGTTTTGAGTGCCCTTTTGCGTTCCACTCTTTTTTTATTATTCTATAATGTAAATCAGTAATCATCATACTTTTTTCATATTTTGTTATTATGATTACTAGCTGTATGTAATTATAAGCGTCATTAAGATGGTTTGGATATATACAAATTATGAATGAAGAAAGTATACGATTAAAACACAGTTCGATCAAATCAATTGATTATTAAATGTCGGTTGCATGCAGAGCGTGCAAGACACGATGTATGAATGTTGTGGAAACGAGATAAATATGTTAGAAAAGAACAGTGTGGCGGTCCGCTATTTCTACCTACCCCTTTGGAGACGGCGTGATGGTTGATTAGTTCATACTTTAATCACGAAATATTTCTTTATTTCTTTTTCTCTTTTATATACACTTTGCATATACAACACTTTTATTAAAAAAAAAAATTGTTATAATATTAAATATATTTTAAAATTGTTGTTGTTTACATGATCTGACAATTTTATAATAAGCAACAACAATTTTATAATATTTTTTATGAATATGTATCTTTACTGAAGAAGGACTGTTTGTCCGAAACATGTCTATATAATTGTATTTTTTTAATAAAAGTGTTGTATATACAAAGTGTATGAAAAAGAAAAATATAAATAAACCATCATAACAACATAAAGTATGGCGTTAGAAAAAACGAAAGACTTCATTTAAATATTTACAAAAAAAATCAAAAAATTATTTTATCAAGAATCAATTGTATCTCAATAGAGACGAAGATGCAAATTGGAAAGAGAATATGGTTGATCAGGGTGTTTACAGGAATTATGACAGATATCACTTACCGATTGCACGAGCTAAGACAGGACAATCAAGGATATTGAACAATGGACTGAAACTTTACAATGAACTATCTAAAGACACAAGGAATCTCACTACAACTCAATATAAAAAATATCTGAAACAATACATAATTAATAGTAAGATCTAAAAATGTAACCATATAACCCAATTGGGTTTTTAAAAAAAAAAAAAAAATTCAACATTCCCCATTCCACCTTATTTTTTCTTATGACCGCCATGTCTGACAAATTTTTGGAAGTTGTATATATGTTAATCTCCAATACCACCCTTTACATGGTAATATATTCAATATACACACTAACGCCATCTATGAAGATTGTATTTTTAAGCATTAAGCAGAAGATCTAATTATTTTATCATTTTCATATTTTATTACGTTAGACTTATACGTTAGGCTTAGTAAAATAAATCAGTTGTACAGTACCCGCAATATGGAATTCAACTGGATGAGGCACACACAGCTCTCGCTTAATCTATTGGGCTGTGCAAGATAAATTATGTTTATTTACTAACAAGTACCGTTGGATGTTGCTAACTGTTAAGTTCGCTATGTTTCATTAAACTTCGCTAATTAAGCTGAGTGAAAGATAATTGGGATATCGTTTTCCACCATTAATCATTATTGGATATCCTGAAGCTATGGCGAACATTCAATTAAATAAATTGTGTGTGCGTATATTAATAATTATATAATTCTATTGAAATGAGGATATATGCATCGTAAGTTATTATGAAGTCGTGGAATGTTTGCGCACTAGAATAAATTTAAAATAATTCGCAATAAAAAAAAATTAAATAGAAATATTTAATTGCATTTGTTTATTTATACTTACAGCTCGTTTAAAATTAAATATTTGGTAGAATCTATTTTCAAGAAATATCCTACGGCTGATCTTCAATTGCAAGTGAAAAAAATGATAGGGAATAAAAGGCTACCGATCCAATAAGGTGCCATAAAACCACCATAGAGACTTATTTAATTGCAGGGTACAATTAATAATGAAAAAAACACACGCAATGGAATTACTTGAAAGCCTTACTTACATTGTATAACATCATTGTAAACATTAATCACAATTTCTTTTTAATAATATAGAAACTAAAAATTATTTAATAATTAAATAAAACGATGTTTTTTAACTACTTCCACTTTTGTCTTTATTTTGTCTAAATAAAGACAAAAGTGGAAGTAGTTAAAAAACATCGTTTTATTTAATTATTATTTAAAATGAACTTCCATCAAGAGATTTCAGTAAAATCATTTGATTATCTTAAAAATTATTTAACTAACGAATAAAATTTAAAAAAAATAATAACAATAATATTAATAGTAGTAATACTTTTCAAATTTTTAACACCATTGGATAATAAAGAATCGTTAAACTTCAACTCTCCACCCAAAGGGCAACCCCCGGACAAATTTCGGAGATCGTACTTTCGCAGTGGCAGGTCCGTCCGCCTGTAATATGCTTCCTCATGCACGCCTCAGATGTATTGACAATCCGACAGATTTTATATATCTCTCTTAAACGCATAGAATGTAAACAACGGTTATCTGATTGCTGGTGTCACATGCAGCTCTCATGACTAAAAACATTGTCAAAGCACCCTTCAAGTGGGCTATTCACGAAAACAGCGCCATACAAATTAACCTTATTATTATTATTATTATTATTATTATTATTATTATTATTACTATTATTACCTATCTAAAAAAGCTAGAATGGCAGTGCACAATGGTGTTCTTCTACCGATCCTTATGTATGGAAGCAAACATGGAACTGGCAAAAGAAGGATGAAAGTAGAATAAAAGCAGTAGAAATGAGATCTCTTAGACGAATGTGTGATACTCTGTGTATGATAGAGTGTCGAATGAAAATATAAGAAGTGAATGCGGTGCGAATGATGGTGTCGTGATCAAAATAATGAAAGGATCATTTAGATGGTTTGGACATATGGAAAGAATGAATGAAGAAAGAATGGTAAAAAAATTATATATTAATGATGTAAATGGAACCAGAAATAGAGGAAGACCGAGGAAAACGTGGCACGATCAAATAAATCAAATATTGAATGTCGGCCATGTGAGGAGTCAGAGAAATCGACGCGCGTGCATGACACGATGTATGAATGTTGAGGACGCGAGAGAAATATGTCAGGAAAGAAAAGTGTGGCAGTCCATTCTTTCTGCTTACCCCTTCGGGGAGACGGCGTGATGGTTAGTTAGTTAGTTATTATTACTTACTATGTCAATCACTGGACGACCAATGTCTGATGATGATGATGCATAAAACTATTTCAAACGGTGGCATGGAGTGTCATTGTCATGATTAGGTTAGCTATGTCGTTATTCATGTAAAGTAATATTGTATATAATATTAAATTCAACGGTTATTTCCTTGAATGATTTCTATTGAAAGGGATATGAATCGCGACGCTACGAGTGAACATAAGTGGAGCCTAAACGAGCTTTGTATTGGAGGCAAGTGGACAGTTGTTATGAGCTATTAGGTGCAAGGGAAGGCGGTTATGCGGTATCGTTAAAGAATATCGAAACGGTAGCAAAATTGGCGAAACCATTTTATGGAGTCTCGTAGTTTTTATCATGTGAAAGGAATTAATTGATGCAGGGGTTGGCAACATCCATACAGTTAATTTTTTAATTCTCGTATTCTTCCGACTTCAAATATTTTATAGCTTCATTTTAAACCATTCTGCTTTATTTGTTCCTTAAGCCTAAACCATCCGTGTGACTTATCTACTTAATCTATCGAAAATTTGATTTTTATTTTATTACGTCCTTTTTATCAAACATCGTCCTTCAAAACCTTATTTTATAACTTATCTCATTTCTTCAGGGCATATAACACAATACAAAAACATTGTCTCTTTCACTCGTTGACATGTAAGAATGTTTTTTTTTTATGTTATTGTATTGTAATAATCAAAATATTTTGGTTATTATATTTAAATATAAATTTTAAATATATATTGAGTTATGTTACAAATAATTGAATCGTTTTTTTTGTTTCAAGATAATGAAATATACGATTTCAAAAATTATCATTAATTTGTAAAAAAAAAACATTTTTACGTGAGGTACATCCTGGTTGATGACGACTGAATTAGAGTATCACTGGCAAATAATTAGGGTAGATATGATACATTCCGTATCCCTTCTCTACGCGGTGTTCCGAAAATATGATATATATATTTTTAAACTGGTAAATCTAAAGATAAATAAAGATGATTTTGAAAGCACGTCTTAAACTGAAAGTTGATGAGGTTAACACCGTTGTGAAAATAAACGTGTCATTTTTTATTGAAATTTTATGAAATAATTCAAATGTTAAATTTTTATTTATAATAGTCACCAAAAACGGTGTTCGAAGTAAATTTTTTAACCCTTAATTGGACCAAAGGTAAATATTTTCCACTTGATATTAGCCATAATTTAATAGAACCTGGTTGGTGTTTTCCACAATATATTAAATAAATATAATTATTAATGGATTTAAAAATAAAATAATTCAGAAGCGTGTAAACTTCTTTTTATGGTGTATATTTTTATTTTTTTCCATTGAAAACATAATTATTGAAATTGTTCATTGTTTTGCCCAAAACACTATGATACTTTAATATTATAAATTGTTAAATTAAAAAACTTTGTTTTATGTATCACAATCTTATTTTTATTTTTCGCAACAGCTGTTTCATCAACCTATGTTAACATCATCATCATTATGTTGCAATTATATATGTCGTGAAAAATAAAAATACAATTGTGATACATAAAACAAAGTATTTTTAAATTTAACAGTTTACAATTATTTAAAATACACAGTATTATAGTGCCCAATTAAGGGTTAATGGATTCTGCCCTTCCCGATTAAAAAATGTGTAAAAAAATAAAAACATTTAAAAAATATACGATTACAGTACATAATCGTTAAAGGGGACGTCACCATTGGCGTCATATAGAAAAAAAATGGTATTTTTTAAAGAATATAGTATGCGTAAATTTTAAAGGTCGGCTATGTTAGAAGTCGAATGTGGAGGAAGCTAGAGAGGTGTGACAGGATTGAGTAGTGTGGTGGCCCATTCTCTCAGCCTACTCTTCGGGGAAACGGTGCGATGGTTTGCTTGTTTTAATTTTGACTTTTAAGTAAAAAAAAAAGTAACTTATACATTGGAGAAAATGTCCTCGTTTATCTTTTAATTTTCATTCCTAAATAATGTATTGTAGACAAGCTAAAGCAAAGGTTTGAGTGTAAAGTGGTGAAACAGGCTGTGCGGAGTACAAGTCCTCCAGCGGGCAGCCTACCGCGACGCGCGGCCCTGCCGGCGACAGCTGCGGCGGCCATATGCCCTTTTTTCAAACAAGCCACTGGCTTTGTTTTACGTTAATATATGTATATTTTGACATTTTTAATATTTAATTGTACCGTTTGGTCATTAGGGCCAGATGGACGGAGATCTTATCCGAGAGGACCGGTTCTGGTAGCGAGCTATTCCCCGTTTGGCGGTCGGAAATATCCTTGCGAATTATTACACTGGTT
Source organism: Lepidostoma basale (assembly GCA_022606425.2). Lineage (NCBI taxonomy): Eukaryota > Metazoa > Arthropoda > Insecta > Trichoptera > Lepidostomatidae > Lepidostoma > Lepidostoma basale. Next base: position 293,831 of record JAHDVF020000133.1, read on the forward strand.
ATTGCAACCCTTTTGTTTGGGATTCCATATTATCCGTTATTTTAAATCATATACTCAAATTATCATTATAAAAAAAATCTATTATTTCATTCAACAACATTTTGAATGTATACAATTTCTTGTATGGTAGACAAATACTGGATTTCACCCATTGCGGATAAATTATTTTAATTTTATAAGGATTAATTGTTTCTCAATAGAGACGAAGATGTAAATTGCTTTCTGGGAACAGAAGGTGGTGGCCGAGGCGCTTACAGGACTTATGACCTGTCATTGGTTATTATTTCATTATTTGAACATATTATGGAGTTTTCGTAAAACAAAAAGCCGACAAAATATAATAATTTATTTCGATATTTTTGAAAGATACGAAATGGTATAACTTCGAAACTTATTAGATAAATTAACTTAAAGCGGGGAAAAAATGAATTGTTTTTCATATGCAATTTCAAAGACTATAACTTTATTAAAAAAACAAAAGAAAAGTTTGTTACTTTCACTTCTAATATTTTTTATCAAAAGTTAACTGATTAATTGTTTTTTATGGATTGCCAAATAAAGATATTAATATTTTAAAAAAGTCTTACAAATATGCAATATATATGAAAATCGATAGATGCGATATCTTGTAAAACAATTTAGATCACGCTATTTCTTTAACTTGAGAATAGTCTTTCATATTTTTGATTTCCAGTAAATTTAAAATTATTCTATAGACTATCGTTTGTTTTTTATTCACATAAAGTATGATGTAAGTACATTCATTTTCATAGATCTCACTAAGATAACTACCAGAATCAAATAGATTTGATAAACCTTTTCTAATTTTTATTTCCTTTTTTGCATTCTATATCCAAATCATGTGATAATTGTTCTTCTTCTTAGTGTAGGCTTTGTGATCTGTTTCCTAAGCGGGATTGGATTCCTGCGAGTCGATTCTCAGCTGTCGATCTATCTTTTTGATGGTCTGATGGTCCACCTTGGGGTTGGCAGTACAACACAATGAGAGGGATCTGGATGGATCCATTTTTCTCACGTCGTGCATACCAATGTCTTCTCCTTTGCCTCCTCTAACTAACGACATCTTCTACCTCTTATTTCTGAAACATAAGGTGCGTTTTTTTAGAATTTTTTCGCCATTATAATATTTTGTTAATGAAAATTGTTTAATTCTTAGTTCCGATCATATATCATATTGTTAGAACAGTGTTAAGGCAGGGTTTCCATATGTAAACGCGTGAAATTATGACAGTAAGCCGTCCCTCTCGGAAACGTCCAGGATCAGGCTACGAAAGGCGTATAAATCAGAAAGTTTGCGGGTGGAGTATAATTTAATAATCCGGCCGTTATTTAATGAACTGTTGGTTATGACTTGTGACCGATGCGTGTTCTGTTGCGCCCCATAATTATTAATGAGCCCGCGAGTCCCGCGCCCGGGGCGCCCTCTCGGGGAATTAATTCAGCAGCTTATCGGAGTCAAATACCAGCGTAAGGCAACACCAATTCATCATGGTAAAAGAAAAATATCAGAGATTTGCGATAATTTATGTACGAGTTTTGCCGCGTTTGAGAAAATATCGGACCTGTGTAACTAGAGAAATTGCCGACTTGAAGGGGAGATTTGAAACTGTTTTGAACGGAAATCGACCGCTGAAACGGCGAAATAATCGACTTTACTACACAAAACAAACATTTTTCTGGAGACTATTAAGAAAAGCTGACGCTGCGTTGTACCAAACATTTATTTCTATAAAATAAGATTCATTCAAGTTGATATAGTTTTTGATAAAGCACAATATGTACTTGACAAATTTTGAAAGTCATAAAATCGTGATAAAGTAAATTGAATAACTCGTAGATTAAGATTTTTGAAACATGGAGTGTGTTTTAATATACTGGTAAATTAGCTCAGGGCTGATGGAATTGATTTAATATTAATCAGAATCTTAATATTTACCATTATCTGAAAGCCTCATATTAAATCACACATGTTTATACGCAAATTTACATTTCTTCTTATGAGAGAACTACCAAAAAGTCGTTTTATATACTTAATAACATTTAACAAAATTATGATAGCAGATATTCTTTACAAATTCAAATAAAATGTTCATTATGAATGGGTGAATAATTTCTAAAGAATTTTTAATAGCAAGTATTTCGCGTTTGTCTAATTTATGAAAATAAATACTAGACTAAGAAACACTTTTAGATCCTGATATTGGAAAATGGTTTAAGATCTTTAGGTTTAATTTTCTAAAGGAAAGTATCTATGGCTATAATATTACATTTAAAAATGATGGAAACGAAAGTAATAATAAATCTCGACACATTGTATCATTAGAGTGCTTGAAATACATTTTCCTACATCGCCATTTTGTGTGTGCCCTTGGCTCCAATCGCGCCCCGGAAATGGCTTTCCTGCTTCCCGCCAAGCGGTGGAAGCACTTCCGGTCTCGGGGAGGTGGAGGGTGTAGGGAGAGGGTGAATGCGAGCTTTTAGTATCGACTATTAAAGTAACGTTTATATACGTCACGTACACGTACACCCTCCTTTAGATACTCGTAAAAACGTGTATTTATGGAGTAAGAGGATTCGTATAAGCTTAGTTCCACTTGGTTTCATTCCAAGTTTCTACATGTTCTGTGAAAGTGGATATGTTGTACATGTTTTATGTCAAAATAAATGTCTTGTTTTTTAAGCGTAATTATTTTAAACATTTATTCACCTAGACCAGAACAAACGCTTACCATATCTTTACATAGAAAATGAATATAATATGGTTATATAAAGCTTGAAAAACAGCTCTCAATCTATATATAATTTTTACTTCTGAACAGCATTTTTTGGGAAAAAAAGTGTCACAACTAAAATGAATGCATAGATTACGATTCAATTGATTGTTTTCCTGTAGTCATCTTGTCACTCCTGGTTGTAGGCTTCTTTAAATAATCTCCATTTTCTTCTGTCCTGTGCGACTCTTATCTATTTTCTTTCCCAACTGTATTTATGTCGTTATCCCATATTTTTGCGGTCGTATGATGCGTCTTTTTCATTTTCATGGATTTCACATTAAGACTCTGGGTGTTCATCTATCTAGTTTATATATGTGAGGCGAATTTCCACTCCAGTTTGGCAAGACGACAGAAAAAACGCCAATTTAGATTCCTGAACTTCAAAAAGTCTAAATATTCGAGTCCAACAACATAGACCTGAACCTCCGAAAACAACTTTTAAAAACATTGGTGTGGAGTGTTTTATGTACGGCTGCGATGGTGCCTGGGTGAAAGAGAGAGCAAAAGGCTGAAGGCATTTGAGATGTGGACCCACCGACGAGTTGCCCATGTTTCATGGAAGGACCACATTACAAATGAAGAGGTTCTCAGCAGAGTTGAAGAGAGTAGGCACATGTTGAACACCATAGCGGAGAGGCGCGCACGATGGATTGGTCATGTGTTGCGGCACGAATGTTTCCTGCAGAATGTGTTGGAGGGAATGGTCGAGGGATCGATTGGCAAAAGACGACCGGACCTTGCCAAGTGTACCTAGACCAGATTTGGCGAGATATGAGCTGCACCTCTTATGCGGAGTTGAAGTGAGTTGCCGAGGACCGAGCGGAGTGGAAGAGGAGATGCGTCGCCTTGCTGCAGACCAGTCAATATGCAAATACACGTACGAGGGTATCGTAGCGAAACGAATATATGAGTATATGAAGTGTGTTATGATGGCAGCTACAAAATGTGTGTAATTGATCGTGTGCACATTAATATTTGGGTATATTTCCGTCTCGCTGGGCACAGAAGTGCATGGAATTAGCGGCCGCGGCTAATAGGGAGTGATCCCTGCGCGGCGCGGCGCCCGGAGGCCGTGCCCTCGCGCGAGATCGATACGAATTCGCAGACAGACGGGAGATTGAATATTTTAGCGGAATTGGCAACTACGGCCTGCTTGGCGCATATCTTTTTATCATATAATCATACACTCTTCAAATTTATGCTAATTTTTCGGTCGTAATGCGTATTGATTTGGTATCGTTTATATAAAAACTAAAATGGCAGTCCGCTATGGTATTCTTATATCGACTTAATAAATAAAAATTATCAATTCTGGAAAGAGAATTTGATTGTGGACGTCGGCTTTACCGACGTCCACAAGTTTGGGATCCTTTTGAGATGTTGTTTCTCAGCAAGTCTAAGTATATAAAAAGAAAAAGAGAAATAAGATTAAATAATAAGTTAGCTTATCTTATCTGTTCATCTTATTATTATAATTTTTGTTAAACATTTTTGTGTCCAAATGAGTCGTCTAAATGTTGTTTGTTTATTAAGTCGCATTTGTGTTAAATAAAATTAAATATATGGAATAAAATATGAAATAGCATATACTCGTACTACGATAGGAGAAGGTAGGACGTATGAAAATGTTATAAAAATATCATCTTATTTCTCTTTTTCTTTTTTATATACCTACTTACTTACTTCCTATGGCCATACAACCCTTGAAGAGTTTTAGCCTCTTTGATGATTTTTAGCCAAGCTCCTCGGTCCTGCCCCTTTTGCTCCCAGCAGTCCGATTCGCCCAACCTAGCCAGGTCAGCGAGAACATTGTCCATTAGGTGCTGTCTAGGTCTTCCTAGAGGTCTTACTCCAGTCGGTCTTAACGCGTACAGGGTCTTGATTGCTCTGGTCTCGTCGGCTCGGCATACGTATCCAATCCATGCTAGGCGACTGGCTCTCACGTTGCTCGTTATAAGGGGCTGCTGGGTTATCGTACGGATCTCTTGGTTGGTTCTTTGCCTCCAAGTTGCCGCTGCAACACCGGGTCTGGGTCTGGGTCTGGGTCCCAGAATAATTCTAAGTATTATTTACAACACTCATATTAAAAAATAAAATTACATCTTATCTTATCTTATCATCTTATTATTATAATTTTTGTTAAACTGTTTTGTGTCCAAATGAGTCGTCTAAATGTTGATTGTTTGTTAAGTCCCATTTGTGTTAAATACAAATAAATATATGGGATAAAATATGAAATAGCATGTACTACGATAGGAGAAGGCAGGACGTACGAAAATGTTATTAACAATACGGGAAATGATCCATTAAGTGGTTGGGGTATGAATTACCAATTAATGAAGGAACGTAGTATAGTATATGTGAGATCACGATGATACATAATATAACAACACACCGATTGTTTGATTTGCCACGCAGCAGAACCAACCTGTCAATGGTTATACCCATGCGTAGACCAATGTCTTTGCGTCCACGTGAGGAGCCGGAGAAATCGACGTGCGTGCTTGACACGATCTACGAATGTTGAGGAAGCGAGAGAAGCATGTCAGGAAAGAATTATGTGGCGGTCCATTCTTTCTGCCTACCCCTTCGGTAAGACGACGTGTTGGTAAGTTAGTTTTAGTTCGTTAAGAATGTCTCCAGGAAAACGGCGTGATGGTTAGTTAGTTGGCTAGTTAGTAACGCGCAAAATGTGAAGTAAATGTGGTGTGTAAAAGCGGCATGGTTGTGAATAAATTTGAATGCAGCGAGCGAGCACAAATGGTCCCATTATGAACGCGCGGTTTGTTTTGCCTTAATGTTGTTAACAAAATGTTTTAATGCCGAATTAATAAAAACGGCCGCTTAATGACTTCAAATGATACATTTCCTTTAGCCCGGCCGGGAATGTTTATGGAGTGCGATACTTAACGAATTCAACAACCGTGATTTTCTGCTATTACACTAACTTTAGATTATTTCTCGTTTTTAATAATCGGCGATTGTGAACCTGGCTCTGGGCAGGTACCGTGTGAACTCTACGTGCTCGATAAATTTAATACTAAAATATGATTGTATAGTTTTTAAACCAACTTAACTATTGTTTCATAATTGAGCCAGGTTTTTTTAAACCCGTTGACAAACATATCCCTTTATAAATTCAGTTGTTTGACCGATTCGATTCGTCGCTTATCCAATCCTTAACGCGATTGGGATGGTTCCTTAAATAATAAACCCCACTTTAACTCGGTTAAAAAATGAAGCTTTTAGAAATCATACGTCTACCTCACAGGAGGAGCAATACTCTGGAAAACAGACCACATAGGTCTACATAAGATGTTTTTATTGTTTATTTACTTTACAACAAAGAAGGAGAAGAAGATGTTTTCATTAATTATTTAAAATATTTTTTTACATAAATGTTTTTATATATGTATACTTATTTTTCTTTATTTAAAATAACAATTTTAATTTATTTGAGAAGCCTGCTACGGCTGTGATGTGGTTTAAGACCGAACTCATAAACTCTTGATTGAACTTAATCACTCTTTCCACTATAAAATACAATTCTCTTCTTCTTCTTCTCCTTATAGACTTTTGGTCTGTTCCTGAAATCAGGCTGGCCTCTCTTGGGAGGTTGACTCCCAACTATCTCTCCATCTCTTCGGCGGTCTTCCGGGGGGACGGCAGCCGGCAGGAATCTGATGCGCCACAGCGTGTGGTTTTTTGATTTGAGTTATTTTTATTATTTTTGAAATTAAATCGTTATCATTGTGGAATCGTAATTTTTTTGCTAAATTAGCTTAAAATAAAATCAGAAATAAAAATATCAATAGCAATAATGTTTTGTTTTCTTTTGTTCATAAAACAATGAGTAAAATGTAATGTTTTATTTTCATGTCAGCAGAAAGTTTGAAAATCATTGAATTAAACTAAAACAAATTTGATACGATTCGCCTTCGTTTTGTTTTCCTTAATTTGGCAATTATTTAACGTTAAATAGGAAAACGCAAAACAAAAATAACCGTTGTTCCTAATGCCCGCGTAAGCAATTCAATAAACCCTGAAAAGGTTTTCTGAGCATTAAAACTTAATTATATGAGTATGCTTGAACATGAAATGGTAAAAAATACATAAGCCACATAGAGGGATCTTAATTTTAATATCCATATAGGTGTTTATGACAACAAATTTACTAGTTAAACATATACACAAATGAGGTTTCTGTTACTGGAATGACACTCCGAGACAGAGTAAGAAATTCCGAAAAAAGAAAGATCTGCAATGTGGAAGATGGAAAGACTGAGAAGACGCTACTGGAGAGAGCATGTTCTGAAAGAATGATAATATAGCGGCAAATAAAGTTCCAACAGAAAATCGACCTCCAGGAAAACCACCCAAAAGATGGCAAGACAGTTGGACATCTACATCCCAGGAATAGGCTCCGAGAAATAACAAGACACAGTTCTACATAAAGCAGAAGGAGAAAAAAATATATACGAGTACACATACAAGTATAAACTATGAACGAGTATTATTTCAATAGTTACTAATCTTTTGTTGTCAGTAACGTCGAATATACCGGTTAAGATAATAAAAAATTAAATTATGTTTGTGGAACTTCTGAAAAATGTGGTGTTAGGAAAGTTTTCACAAATATATTATATTTCGGATAGTACTCATCCTTCCCCAGTGTCCAAATGAGTGAACTAAAGCGTTGTGTAACAAAAAGTAATGACGAATATAGAAAACAATTGTATTTTTCAAATTGGAATTCCATTGCGAAATTTTAGTAAAATATTAAATTAATTAACAATATGAAAAAACTAAGCTATCATTTGCTAATAATATCTTCTAAATTTTGAATAACTTTTAAACACTTGATATCACTTTAATGCTGCAGAAATGAATTTCCTTTTAGATATATTGACTATCTATTCGAAAGATCATACTTCTACAGTATTAGATATAATTGCATACAATTTCACAGCGATACAGTCACTCTACGTGTGAATCAGGGAGTTAATATAATCAGAGGAGGCTATAGACAACAGGCCACACATCAGGAAAGCTATCTCAGTAATAAAGGGTAATTAATGTTCCGAGGCGATGGACAGATATCTGTAGTAACATCTCACATGTGTTACAAGGTAGGGCGGATTTTATCGGAGATCAACCGATCGTATACGTTCATTAATGTTCTTTTGCATTGGCTGACATAAAGCTACAGTAATATGAATTTATCTCTTAGTATTAACACTAAACACTGGACTATTTATATAGATAATGTCTCTCTCTCTGGTTTCAATCCTGGGATTGGTTGGCAGCAATTTCCTCTATTCTTCTCTTCCATTCTTATCTGACTTGTGCGGCTCTTTTGAAATCTGCATATGATGAGCAGCGCACGTCCACCAACAGGTCCTCCAGGTACTCTCGGTGTGAGCGTCTCATAGAGTTTGTCCCCTCGGTCATACCCTCCATTATGGCATGCGAGAGGCCTTCTTGTCGTATTACATGGCCGATCCGTCTTGCACGCCTTTAGGACAAGGTCCTGAGCAGGTGCCTTCCTTCAATGTTAAAGTTTATTGAATTTGTGATATAAAAGATCAAGACTTGATGGTATTGTTGCGTGATGAAGAGAACCCACGACCATGAGAGAGGGAGAAGAAGACTTCAAACCGTCTGGCTGACGAATGTGCAGAAGAACATAAACACGTAGGTTTTAACCAGGAAGATGCCTAGGCGAGAAGCAAGAAGTTGAAAGAGAATAAGAATTGAATATGTGAAAATGTTTGCCGTGAATAAATTTGAAATTAAATGGGCACTTAACAAAAGTTGGTCATATAACTTTACACCCATATTTCAGCATCGTTAGATGGGTATCGTATGGTTAACAGAAATGATAAAGCCTCCCCTTATGAATTCGTAAGTAACAATTTAGTATCGCTCACAAGGTGCAGTCTGCCATAATTGCGAGCGCAATTAAAATGCAAAACAGGACGAATGCGCTTTTAATTATGAACATTGGTGCGACAAGAAACTTCATATCTGAAGGTCATTTGGAAATTAAAAAGGATAAGCAGTTTTTGTAATTGTCGCGAAATATATTATAGAGTGTTCTTGATGAAAATTATATGTATCTCCATGTTTTATTTCAAATGATTCTTTATTAAATATTATAAAACGAAATCGAAAAAATATGCGGTGAGTGAAATCTATTCATTATTCGAGTTGGGCAAAAATTAAATTAAAAAAAAATGTTGTGAAAACTTAAAATGATTACAATGACATAAAATGTGAAATGAACAGAAAAATTTAAAATAATTAATTGTATCTCAATAGAGACGAAGTTGTAATTTATTTGGAAACAGAATATGGTAGTCGAGGCGTTTACAGGACTAGCGTTTACAGCGCTTACAGCGTTTACAGCGTTTTAGCGTTTTAGCGTTTTAGCGTTTTAGCGTTTTAGCGTTTAAGCGTTTACAGCGTTTACAGCGTTTCTAGCCCAACCAATGACAGGCCATAAATCCTGTAAACGCCTCAACTATCATATTCTGTTTCCAAATTTTTTTTACAACTTCGTCTCTATTGAGATACAATTAATCCTTAAAGGTGATTAACCCGCAATGGGTAAAAATCCAGTATTTGTATATATGTGTGGGTAAAATAAATTCTAATACCATTGATTTAAATCTTTGGTATTAGTCTTTTTTTAAAAAAAAAAGATATTTTAGAGATATTATAATATCTTAGGGAGGAATATCAATTTGAATCGTTGAAGTAAATTAAGTACCAAAAAAACTAAGTATTCGGTTTCGTTCTATATGCTCTGTATAGAATGAAACTACATAATTTTATTATTACTATTTTACTTCAAACTAACTAACTAACTAACTAACCATCACGCCGTCTCTCTGAAAGGGTAGGCAGAAATAATGGACTGTCACACTTTTACTGATGAGGCACTCCATCCTTCTCTTTTCGCCCCGCGGGAGACGCGGTGTGATGGGTTGCGAACCTCATCGCCACCAATAGGCATCTCCCGCGCACACTTCGATCGTCCAACATCCACAAAATAAATCTAAAACAAATAATATAAAATACAATGATATAAAATAAAATAAAAAAATAAAAATAATTTAACACAAAAGGTTATTTTTAGATGGCGCACATATTGACTATTAAATTTATGTTCCACGAATCCACCGTTTTTTTAATTTAGCACATAATGTAATAACAATGTAATAATTTTACTTCAACCATTCATTTATTGACACTACAAAGACGGGACCCCGAGGTCCCTCTATGTGTTAAGCTGCACGTGAAGTGTAGAGATGATATAATCACGAGTCAAGTCCGTTACGGCGAGGTGTTGCAGGTTACGTGGAGACTCGTCTTCCTCGAGCATGGCTCATGCGAGCTCCCGCCGCAGATAGACACACACAGAGCGATCGCATGCCGCCCCGCCGTGGGGCCGGCTCCACTGACCTAGTCAACGTGCGTGCGCACCTCGGCACGCCACGTCCCCGAAAGGTTAGGCAGTGATGCAATGGTCGTTAGGCGAAGATTGATCGCCTGCACGACCTGGAAACGTCTCTCATGCTTTCGTTTTTCACTCCGTTCGTTCTGCCGACACAATTCGATCTGCTTTGTTCTTTTATTTGTTTATTGAGATCGTGTTTACATAGGTATTGAAGGTATTATGAACAAAATTATGAAAGGATTGCTATCTTGGTTCGGACATATGGAACGCATGGATGGAGAAAGAATTGTTAAGAAAGTATACGTTAATGATGTAAATGGGGTACGAAGTCGAGGCAGACCGAGGAAAACATCATGACCAAATTAATCAAATTTTAAAGGTTGGTCATGTTAGAAGTCGGAGGAATCGACGTGCGTGTATGACTCGTTGTATGAATGTGGAGGAAGCTAGAGAGGTTTTTCAGGATAGAGTAGTGTGGCGGTCCATTCCTCTGCCTACCCCTGCGGGGTAGCGGCATGATGGTTTATTTGTTTGTTTGTTTGTTTTGTTAACCTATTGGAATAACAAATTTAAGTGATTGATTTACTTATAACATAAAATATTTGAAAATTAAATTTGTATATCATAAAAGTACTAGAATATTTTAAATACAAGTGAGCGAGAGAGGAATACTTGGATTCTCTCCGAAAGTAATTCGAAGTGCACACGATACGCGTGCCCGAGAATTCTGGATTATTTTTAATTTTGTTCTGATTACTGTTGTACGACAGTGGTTAAGAAAATAAAAAGAGAATAATTTGGTGTTGTTAAATGTGATTTTTTTTTTACATTTGTGAAGATTTACATCGGAATGAATATTTCACGGGTTGTAACTAGTCTATATATTAAAAAGAATTCCTGAAGTTGAGGCCTTGGAACAACAAAATAGGCATAGCGGGTCGTAGAGGCAACAAATAGCCAAAGATAGAAAATGTAGGAAGAGTTTAGAAAAGGGCTATATACAGCAATGGATCCAGAAGATGTAGAATAAGATAATTAATGAAAGATGTTTCTATAAGATAGTTGATATTGTATTTTTATTATTTGAAAATACATATACGTATGTTTATGCATATTATTTGACTAAACAATACTGGTGTATTAATTTATTCATTCTGAGGTTTTCTTTTTAATATATCACACCCCCTTCGTTTGAGAAGCATATAATCTAGTAATATCATAATGTAGTTCCATCATGTATTCGAAAGAAAAAACACCTTCGGTAATCTGGCAAAGTTTCAACATTGGGTAAAATATTAAAATTTCCTTTAAGATAAAATTATGTTATGCAGATCTATAAGAAATCAAGTGATTTAAATGAATTTATGCCGTGTAAAAGTAATAATTTATTATCAGACTTATCATCAAGTTGTCTTATCCCCACATTCATATGTGATTTCGAACATGGTCATTCATTTATTTATTCATCCATGTTTTTCTATCTTCTTCGACAACTTTTACAGCGTTTATAATAGGTATATGTTTCTTCAAATATTCATTCCATATATCGAATCCATTCTAGAGAAATCCTGGTTTATTTATTATTTACGATTAATATCAATAAAAACGTCTGTCTTCTAGGATTTTAGATGGAATGACATGTTTCGCCCTACTAAGGTAATATCAAACGATAATGCCTTAGAAAGGCAAAACATAAAATTCCATCTAAAATATAATATAACTCCTAAAAGACAGACGTTTTCATTCATATTAATTATTTAATAAGGAATTTTACGTCATTGTTCAAGAAACAATAAATAAACACACTTATATTTTATTATTATTATAACATAAGTACAAATTTAGCCGCTTATGAAATGTCCTCCGGATACCGTCCACTTGGAAGACCACCTAAGAGATGCAGGGTCAGTTGGACCTCATCATTTCAGGAGAGATCTGTATAACAGATCATCAGATCTATTAAAAGGAAAATAAAAGGAGGAGGAGATAATGAGTATGATTCTTTGGTAATTTAGACTTCCGCTCAATCAAGTGCCATCTCAAAATGGTGATGTAAGTTCACGTGCATTTGTGAGAAACAATAATCCATTAGTAAGCCGCTCCAACGGTACCTCCAAATGAC